>WBZZ01000881.1:47500-77500 GCA_019918135.1 Paulinella micropora | reverse complement strand
TCCCTGTCCTTAGAGGAAAAGATGAGGCTTTTGAACAGTATTTCTCCTACATCGGACGACACTGGCTTGTGCAGGACAAGCTCTGAAATGACTGTCATCGCGCGCACTGACTCCACTGGCTTGGACAGGATGAGCTCTGAGATGACTGTCGTCGCACGCGCGTCTAGCTTCAAAGTATGTATAATATTTTCAATCTGCCCATCCGATACTAGTACTAGCTCACTGTACAATATTTAGGGTTCGGTTGACCCTGGTCTGCTTCTAGCTGATGATGAACCCATATCAAAAAGGGTCACTGATTATTTGTATTGTTTTCCTTAATATTTATCTAAATAATTCTCTTGTTATTCTTTCTATCTTATATCGTTCTCCATCATGTCCTCCAGGCTAAAGCTAAAGCTGCTGCGCTCGCCGTTTACTCAGTCGGCAAAATGGTCACTTGTTATCTGTTTATCTCATAAATATTTTTCGTAATGATATATAACTTATGATTAGGCTTCCTTGGAGGATGGCAGTGTCTCTCAGACTAAGACGCCGATGGGTTCCAGATTGACAGTTCCTACGGGATCGCCGGTCTGAACTTAACTTTCACAGCTATATTCCAAACTAGTTGTTCCAATGGTGTGATGTAGAGTGTGCTGGTCAGGGAAGAGAACGTCATCGACTTCAGCGTGCTATGCAACTTCGATTCAATGCTTCCGTTGGCTCCAGAGTCTGAGGAGGTGCCAAGCAGGAAATACTCCATCGATGACTTTGAGGATTCGACCACGCCTGTATACCAAGTCATGGGATTGCTGCCGCCGATGGTGTACCGACATCGTAAGAAGCCTTCACGTCCTTACAACATGAAGAAACGCAACCCAGGCAGCGTCAAGCTGCAGAGGCCTGCGGCGTTCGAGAAGTATTTGGGCATGACTTTTACGGAGCTTCAACACTTGGTGAATTCAGTTTGTTGCGACAAATGGAAGTGCTACTCATTTGTAGATACGCGTGATGTCATGGAGGCACGAGCGAAGACTTGTTCTATGTCTTTGAGCGAGCTATACAGTTGGGCTGTCGGCCAACTGGAGGCTATGCAGAAAAACGATGGCTCATTTCAGTACATGTACCAGACTGAGGCTATTTGCAGAGCGGCTTGGCAGCGAATTCACGCGGTCAGCACTGCAGTATTGAACAGAGCCCACAAGCTCTTGGCGAACAACAACAAGGTCTTTGCGAAGCTGTCGTCCGCACAGCCAGTCACTGAAGATCTTGTGGCAGTGCTGCTTTGTGAGAAATTTTCGACCAGCCCAGAAATATGCAGCGACGGCAAATGGAAGCTTCAAGAGATGGCGCGTGACGCTGGTGTCCACGAATACGTGCGCGACAACTGGAAGGACATCGTTGAGCGGTATGCAAACGGGATCTGCGAAAGCATCCGCGCTGACAGACCGCCTTCGAGTGTGACGATAAACAAGGTTTGGACGGCTGACTTTTCGCAAGTTGAGTTCATCAGGGGTAATTTCGCATTGATCGTGTTGTTCCAGTCTCACACTGTTACGTTTGTGTTTTAGATGGTGATTTTGCCAAGTGTGAATTTTGCACTGAGCTGGCAGCGGAGCATTCGATAGGTTTCAAGACGGAAACTGATGCTCAGGACTGGCGTCGGAGAAGTCGATTGCATAGCAAGTTGCATCGAGAAGCCCGGGTAGCCAGCATGATTCGAAAGAAGGGTGCCCCTGTCGACCAACATTCCACTGTGATTTCAACTGACATGAAACCTCCATTCAAAGTTCCTTCTTGCCGCCGCAGAGCAAAAGACTTCAAGGGGAAAATAGTCTTCAGGCTATGTCTTGGCATGACTACCTGTTACACGACCGACACTCATTTCGTTTTTGCGTATCTCGAAGGCGCAGTGGAGCATAACGTGAACAGCAATATCACTATGCTGGCTTCGATTCTGCATTGGGAGCTGTGGGATCGACGCACTATGGCATCGTGGAAGCTGTACCTGGAATGGGATGGAGCAGGCGACAACACAGCGTGGGCCATGCTTGGCTTTGCCTCTGATATTGTCGACAGAGATGTCAGGGGAGAAGTCCAGACTCATCGAAAGCCTCCAGGGCACGGTCACGACGGCGACGACCAAGACTTCAGGGTGATGGACATTGGTTTGAAAAGCTCGTTCTTCGTTACCAACATCGCCCAAGCTCTCTTCAAGGCCATGTTGGCCTTCAAAACCAAGCGAGATCGCTACGTGCTGTTGATTCTCGGCTGCAACTACGACTGGCAAACTCATTACAGTCCCTGCATGAACAAGCACATCAAGCACTACAACAGGCCGTTGGCATACCGAATCAAGAAGCTGGAGCCGGGAGCGCTTCCGACTGCGGAGATCAAGACATGGGGGGATGCCCAAAAGGAGTGGCACGGGGAGCACGACAACGTGAAAGGGGCGCCACTTCAACTGTTCGTCAAGCGTCCAGGTCAATTTTTATCATTTCTTTTCCTTGGCTGTGTTGTTCATAGACAACGTTAATATTACTGTAACATACTAATTCTCCTTATTCTGTGTGTTTTTTTCTTTCAGAGACTGACCTTCCACTGAAGCTCCCTGTCGGCCACTTTGTCAATCCCCGACTCAAAAAAGATATTCGGTATCTGGCATCCAAATACTGTGGTGAGGATGAAAAGGCATGGATCGAGGAGATGCTTGCGGGTAAGAATCTCACCAGAATTGAATTCGACGGTGAGTACATGGACGGTGGATTGCCCGGCCGTCCAGCACACATGTCCTGCACTGACGCGAAGGGGACGGAGTGGAGAGTAGAGTTTCGCCTCATCGACGAACTTCCTGTCAACTTTTGGGAGTTGCCGCCCAATCGTAAAGAAAAGATGGAAGGTCTCACGCGGCTGACACAGGAAGAGTTAATGTCGTTACCGCGAACTTACTTTTGCAACGACAGAGAGGCGCCTGCACATCCAAAGTGGGTCGGCGCGAGGGAGCTCACTGCAGAGGAGAAGTTCGCACAGGATGTGGCTTTCAACTTTGCCTCAGCACCGTGGCGTAAGGTGTCGCTACTTCTTAGCGAAGCAGCAGACAAGGAAGCCTTTGCGGCGAGCCAAATGGTGATAAAGGAGCTCAAGTATTGGCTTCGAATGCATGGCGTATCCACCCAAGACGGAGATCGCAAACAATTCAAAAAGGCTCAGCTTATCGACGTGGCATGGAGCCATTTTCAGGTTTGTGATTGCGGCCTCCAGGATGAGCTCTCTGCTGATGCTGCAGCTCCAGCACCTCAGCATGCTTCGGATTCAGACGGAGATGGTCGATTTTCATTTCTCATAGCTAGTATAATTGTATGCTCTGCTATGTATCGTAGCTGCATGATGATTACATTGTGTTGGTAGTAGCTGGGGTAGCGAATGGCATTGGTAGTGGCGCTCGCGGTCGTCGAGCAGGTCGGGGACGTCGCCGCAAACGCAGGGCTGCTAATGCGCAAAGGGGACGAGGAGTCTATCGCAAGCGCGCACGTGAACCGCGCGAATCAGAGACAGAGCCATCGCGGCGCAGGCGCCGTCGAGTTCCTGGTCCGGAACCGTGGGAATGCACCATCTGCCACTATGAAAACGAGGAGGGAGGCGACAGGTGTGGCCTCTGCTCGTGGGATGATCAATCAACGAGCGACCAATCAACGAGCTCAGATTCGGATCTGCCGCTCCTGTAGAAGTCCTCCAATCTACAAACGTGGAAGTTTTTATGTACATCCGCCTGCAATCGTGCGTCTGAATATGTTTCGCGTGTTTATTTAGGTATCTGAACAGGCGCTTGGGTCATCGTCCACTTTTTCGTTTGATTTGAAATTGATCTGATTGTAGAGCATATAAGGTAGCTACTATTAAAGAAAAGCATTTTGATTGCATCTGTTTTGTATGAACCTAGTTGCTGTCACGTCCTCACTGACAATCCCTTTATTCACCCCACACACCCACCCACACTCCACCCCCTTCATCTCTCACCCTTCTAAAAGCATCTTTCTAAGGAAATTAAACAATAATATAATAATGATATGGTAATAGTAGCAGTAATAATCATAAAGCTAATAAGAACAGGTGCATCACATCGGACTTACATCGATTCCTCACCTCCGCCCCTACCCCTACCCTACCGACACGTCCCCCTACCTAAAAAAAACTAAGTCCGCAAGCTAATTTGTGAGTAGAAGTGAGGAAAATAAAGTAAAATAATGCTATAATGATAAATAAAGCTGGTTTCCTTTGTTATCGCAACGGCACGCTGTTACATTCTGATTGCCGACACCAAATAAACATAGAAAAATCGTCGTAAAACGTGGTTTCGGACCGGTTAAAAATCAGTCTTTTTTTTGAAGTTAAAGTGATTTAACATTAATAAAAACACTTTTTATTATCATTCCTATGCTTTCTACAAACAGTGGAAGCAATATAAATAAGCTCCTGTTAGTTTGGGAGAAATTGACATAATGTCTTGAAAAATTTCGGAAAAAGTGACCCCCCCTAGTTAGCCGTTTTCTTTGTTGTAGAGAGTAAGAGTAGAGAGTAAGAGTAGAGAGTAAGAGTAGAGAGTAAGAGTAGAGAGTAAGAGTAGAGAGTAAGAGTAGAGAGTAAGAGTAGAGAGTAAGAGTAGAGAGTAAGAGTAGAGAGTAAGAGTAGAGAGTAAGAGTAGAGAGTAAGAGTAGAGAGTAAGAGTAGAGAGTAAGAGTAGAGAGTAAGAGTAGAGAGTAAGAGTAGAGAGTAAGAGTAGAGAGTAAGAGTAGAGAGTAAGAGTAGAGAGTAAGAGTAGAGAGTAAGAGTAGAGAGTAAGAGTAGAGAGTAAGAGTAGAGAGTAAGAGTAGAGAGTAAGAGTAGAGAGTAAGAGTAGAGAGTAAGAGTAGAGAGTAAGAGTAGAGAGTAAGAGTAGAGAGTAAGAGTAGAGAGTAAGAGTAGAGAGTAAGAGTAGAGAGTAAGAGTAGAGAGTAAGAGTAGAGAGTAAGAGTAGAGAGTAAGAGTAGAGAGTAAGAGTAGAGAGTAAGAGTAGAGAGTAAGAGTAAGAGAGTAAGAGTAAGAGAGTAAGAGTAGAGAGTAAGATAAGAGAGTAAGAGTAAAGAGTAAGAGTAGAGAGTAAGAGTAGAGAGTAAGAGTAGAGAGTAAGAGTAGAGAGTAAAAGAGTAGAGAGTAAGAGTAGAGAGTAAAAGAGTAGAGAGTAAGAGAGTAAGAGTAAGAGAGTAAGAGTAAGAGAGTAAGAGTAAGAGAGTAAGAGTAAGAGAGTAAGAGTAAGAGAGTAAGAGTAAGAGAGTAAGAGTAAGAGAGTAAGAGTAAGAGAGTAAGAGTAAGAGAGTAAGAGTAAGAGAGTAAGAGTAAGAGAGTAAGAGAGTCAGAGTAAGAGTAAGAGAGTAAGAGTAAGAGAGTAAGAGTAAGAGAGTAAGAGTAAGAGAGTAAGAGTAAGAGAGTAAGAGTAAGAGAGTCAGAGTAAGAGAGTCAGAGTAAGAGAGTCAGAGTAAGAGAGTCAGAGTAAGAGAGTCAGAGTCAGAGAGTCAGAGTAAGAGAGTCAGAGTAAGAGAGTCAGAGTAAGAGAGTCAGAGTAAGAGAGTCAGAGTAAGAGAGTCAGAGTAAGAGAGTCAGAGTAAGAGAGTCAGAGTCAGAGAGTCAGAGTCAGAGAGTCAGAGTCAGAGAGTCAGAGTCAGAGAGTCAGAGTCAGAGAGTCAGAGTCAGAGATTCAGAGTCAGAGATTCAGAGTCAGAGAGTCGAGAGTCGAGAGTCGAGAGTCGAGAGTCGAGAGTCGAGAGTCGAGAGTCGAGAGTCGAGAGTCGAGAGTCGAGAGTCGAGAGTCGAGAGTCGAGAGTCGAGAGTCGAGAGTCCAGAGTCCAGAGTCCAGAGTCCAGAGTCCAGAGTCCAGAGTCCAGAGTCCAGAGTCCAGAGTCCAGAGTCCAGAGTCCAGAGTCCAGAGTCCAGAGTCCAGAGTCCAGAGTCCAGAGTCCAGAGTCCAGAGTCCAGAGTCCAGAGTCAGAGTCCAGAGTCAGAGTCCAGAGTCAGAGTCCAGAGTCAGAGTCCAGAGTCAGAGTCCAGAGTCAGAGTCGAGAACCCAGAGTCCAGAGTCCAGAGTCCAGAGTCGAGAGTCCAGAGTCGAGAGTCCAGAGTCGAGAGTCCAGAGTCGAGAGTCGAGAGTCGAGAGTCCAGAGTCGAGAGTCCAGAGTCGAGAGTCCAGAGTCGAGAGTCCAGAGTCGAGAGTCCAGAGTCGAGAGTCCAGAGTCGAGAGTCCAGAGTCGAGAGTCCAGAGTCGAGAGTCCAGAGTCGAGAGTCCAGAGTCGAGAGTCGAGAGTCCAGAGTCCAGAGTCCAGAGTCGAGAGTCGAGAGTCGAGAGTCCAGAGTCCAGAGTCGAGAGTTCAGAGTCGAGAGTCCAGAGTCAGAGTCCAGAGTCAGAGTCCAGAGTCGGAGTCCAGAGTCGAGAGTCCAGAGTCGAGAGTCCAGAGTCAGAGTCCAGAGTCAGAGTCCAGAGTCGGAGTCCAGAGTCAGAGTCCAGAGTCAGAGTCCAGAGTCAGAGTCCAGAGTCAGAGTCCAGAGTCAGAGTCCAGAGTCAGAGTCCAGAGTCAGAGTCCAGAGTCAGAGTCCAGAGTCAAGTCAGAGTCCAGAGTCAGAGTCCAGAGTCAGAGTCCAGAGTCAGAGTCCAGAGTCAGAGTCAGAGTCAGAGTCAGAGTCAGAGTCAGAGTCAGAGTCAGAGTCAGAGTCAGAGTCAGAGTCAGAGTCAGAGTCAGAGTCAGAGTCAGAGTCAGAGTCAGAGTCAGAGTCAGAGTCAGAGTCAGAGTCAGAGTCAGAGTCAGAGTCAGAGTCAGAGTCAGAGTCAGAGTCAGAGTCAGAGTCAGAGTCAGAGTCAGAGTCAGAGTCAGAGTCAGAGTCAGAGTCAGAGTCAGAGTCAGAGTCAGAGTCAGAGTCAGAGTCAGAGTCAGAGTCAGAGTCAGAGTCAGAGTCAGAGTCAGAGTCAGAGTCAGAGTCAGAGTCAGAGTCAGAGTCAGAGTCAGAGTCAGAGTCAGAGTCAGAGTCAGAGTCAGAGTCAGAGTCAGAGTCAGAGTCAGAGTCAGAGTCAGAGTCAGAGTCAGAGTCAGAGTCAGAGTCAGAGTCAGAGTCAGAGTCAGAGTCAGAGTCAGAGTCAGAGTCAGAGTCAGAGTCAGAGTCAGAGTCAGAGTCAGAGTGTGTGTGTGTTGTGTGTGTTTGTGTGTGTGTTGTGTGTGTGTGTGGTGTGTGTTTGTGTGTGTTGTGTGTGTGTGTTGTGTGTGTGGTGTGTGTTGTGTGTTGTGTGTGTGTGCTGTGTGTTGTGTGTGTGTGTGTGTGTGTGGTGTGTGTGGTGTGTGTGTGTGTTGTGTGTGTGTGTTGTGTGTGTGTAGCGGGGGGGGGGGGGGGGGGGGGGGGCTCGCGTCGCTTCCGGTATGAGTGTTTTTGCAGCTGTTTTTTTTTCTTTTATTTTATTTTTGTTTTTCATGAGTTTCTATCGCTATCCTCCCTACTTTTGGCTGGTTGCTGTTGTTTTTTTGGCTGTGTCGCGACTTATGTTGTCGGTAGCGGGGGGGGGGGGGGGGGACTCGCGTCGCTTCCTGTATGAATGTTTTTGCCGTTGTTTTTTGTTCTTTTGTTTTATTTTTGTTTTTCATGAGTTTCTGTCGCTATCCCCCCTACTTTTCGCTGGTTGCTGTTGTTTTTGTAGCTGTGTCGCGACTTATGTTGTCGGTACCGGGGGGGGAGAGGGGGGGCTCGCGTCGCTTCCGGTATGAGCGTTTTTGCCGCTGTTTTTTTTTCTTTTGTTTTATTTTTGTTTTTCATGAGTTTCTATATATATTATTATTTTAATTAGGTTTATGCTGCATGCAGCAAGGGCGCCCGTGTATGTGGGCTGGCAAAATGGTGGGTATGGTGTCTTTTGCGACGTTCGCGAGTTACCACCGAAGTTCGCGCTTGGGTTATTGGAACCAGGTGGCAAGCCGCTTGACAAGCGCAGCAGCTCCGCATTTAATAATCATTTTGCTATGAGAGTCGCCAACACCACCCAGGTCGGCATGAATCCTATCGCATCCATCGGGCCAAACAGCAGAAATGCAATGCATTTGCTCAACAGCGCCTTGTACCGCCACTCACTACTTGGCTACACTGCCGGAAGTGTCAATTGCAAGGTCAGCAAGAAGACAGCGATTGTGACAGTCACATCGCCTACCCAAAAGGACGAGCAGCTGTTTTTAAACTACAAGCCTAGCGTTGATGTTACTACTTGTCCTCAGGACACATATCCTCGCTGGCTCAAGGAGGCCGCTTCAAGGCGTGCAAAAATACCTGTGTGGTCTCAGAAGACAGATGGAGGCAATGTGTATTTTATTGTGCCTGAAAATGAATATCCTTTCCCTTTGAGGTCTGTTTCTATGGCGCAAGAGGATAAAGTCGGCTTATTGAGATCCATATCCAGGGGCACTGCAATGCCAACATTGCAGCGCTCTTACTCCCTGTCCTTAGAGGAAAAGATGAGGCTTTTGAACAGTATTTCTCCTACATCGGACGACACTGGCTTGTGCAGGACAAGCTCTGAAATGACTGTCATCGCGCGCACTGACTCCACTGGCTTGGACAGGATGAGCTCTGAGATGACTGTCGTCGCACGCGCGTCTAGCTTCAAAGTATGTATAATATTTTCAATCTGCCCATCCGATACTAGTACTAGCTCACTGTACAATATTTAGGGTTCGGTTGACCCTGGTCTGCTTCTAGCTGATGATGAACCCATATCAAAAAGGGTCACTGATTATTTGTATTGTTTTCCTTAATATTTATCTAAATAATTCTCTTGTTATTCTTTCTATCTTATATCGTTCTCCATCATGTCCTCCAGGCTAAAGCTAAAGCTGCTGCGCTCGCCGTTTACTCAGTCGGCAAAATGGTCACTTGTTATCTGTTTATCTCATAAATATTTTTCGTAATGATATATAACTTATGATTAGGCTTCCTTGGAGGATGGCAGTGTCTCTCAGACTAAGACGCCGATGGGTTCCAGATTGACAGTTCCTACGGGATCGCCGGTCTGAACTTAACTTTCACAGCTATATTCCAAACTAGTTGTTCCAATGGTGTGATGTAGAGTGTGCTGGTCAGGGAAGAGAACGTCATCGACTTCAGCGTGCTATGCAACTTCGATTCAATGCTTCCGTTGGCTCCAGAGTCTGAGGAGGTGCCAAGCAGGAAATACTCCATCGATGACTTTGAGGATTCGACCACGCCTGTATACCAAGTCATGGGATTGCTGCCGCCGATGGTGTACCGACATCGTAAGAAGCCTTCACGTCCTTACAACATGAAGAAACGCAACCCAGGCAGCGTCAAGCTGCAGAGGCCTGCGGCGTTCGAGAAGTATTTGGGCATGACTTTTACGGAGCTTCAACACTTGGTGAATTCAGTTTGTTGCGACAAATGGAAGTGCTACTCATTTGTAGATACGCGTGATGTCATGGAGGCACGAGCGAAGACTTGTTCTATGTCTTTGAGCGAGCTATACAGTTGGGCTGTCGGCCAACTGGAGGCTATGCAGAAAAACGATGGCTCATTTCAGTACATGTACCAGACTGAGGCTATTTGCAGAGCGGCTTGGCAGCGAATTCACGCGGTCAGCACTGCAGTATTGAACAGAGCCCACAAGCTCTTGGCGAACAACAACAAGGTCTTTGCGAAGCTGTCGTCCGCACAGCCAGTCACTGAAGATCTTGTGGCAGTGCTGCTTTGTGAGAAATTTTCGACCAGCCCAGAAATATGCAGCGACGGCAAATGGAAGCTTCAAGAGATGGCGCGTGACGCTGGTGTCCACGAATACGTGCGCGACAACTGGAAGGACATCGTTGAGCGGTATGCAAACGGGATCTGCGAAAGCATCCGCGCTGACAGACCGCCTTCGAGTGTGACGATAAACAAGGTTTGGACGGCTGACTTTTCGCAAGTTGAGTTCATCAGGGGTAATTTCGCATTGATCGTGTTGTTCCAGTCTCACACTGTTACGTTTGTGTTTTAGATGGTGATTTTGCCAAGTGTGAATTTTGCACTGAGCTGGCAGCGGAGCATTCGATAGGTTTCAAGACGGAAACTGATGCTCAGGACTGGCGTCGGAGAAGTCGATTGCATAGCAAGTTGCATCGAGAAGCCCGGGTAGCCAGCATGATTCGAAAGAAGGGTGCCCCTGTCGACCAACATTCCACTGTGATTTCAACTGACATGAAACCTCCATTCAAAGTTCCTTCTTGCCGCCGCAGAGCAAAAGACTTCAAGGGGAAAATAGTCTTCAGGCTATGTCTTGGCATGACTACCTGTTACACGACCGACACTCATTTCGTTTTTGCGTATCTCGAAGGCGCAGTGGAGCATAACGTGAACAGCAATATCACTATGCTGGCTTCGATTCTGCATTGGGAGCTGTGGGATCGACGCACTATGGCATCGTGGAAGCTGTACCTGGAATGGGATGGAGCAGGCGACAACACAGCGTGGGCCATGCTTGGCTTTGCCTCTGATATTGTCGACAGAGATGTCAGGGGAGAAGTCCAGACTCATCGAAAGCCTCCAGGGCACGGTCACGACGGCGACGACCAAGACTTCAGGGTGATGGACATTGGTTTGAAAAGCTCGTTCTTCGTTACCAACATCGCCCAAGCTCTCTTCAAGGCCATGTTGGCCTTCAAAACCAAGCGAGATCGCTACGTGCTGTTGATTCTCGGCTGCAACTACGACTGGCAAACTCATTACAGTCCCTGCATGAACAAGCACATCAAGCACTACAACAGGCCGTTGGCATACCGAATCAAGAAGCTGGAGCCGGGAGCGCTTCCGACTGCGGAGATCAAGACATGGGGGGATGCCCAAAAGGAGTGGCACGGGGAGCACGACAACGTGAAAGGGGCGCCACTTCAACTGTTCGTCAAGCGTCCAGGTCAATTTTTATCATTTCTTTTCCTTGGCTGTGTTGTTCATAGACAACGTTAATATTACTGTAACATACTAATTCTCCTTATTCTGTGTGTTTTTTTCTTTCAGAGACTGACCTTCCACTGAAGCTCCCTGTCGGCCACTTTGTCAATCCCCGACTCAAAAAAGATATTCGGTATCTGGCATCCAAATACTGTGGTGAGGATGAAAAGGCATGGATCGAGGAGATGCTTGCGGGTAAGAATCTCACCAGAATTGAATTCGACGGTGAGTACATGGACGGTGGATTGCCCGGCCGTCCAGCACACATGTCCTGCACTGACGCGAAGGGGACGGAGTGGAGAGTAGAGTTTCGCCTCATCGACGAACTTCCTGTCAACTTTTGGGAGTTGCCGCCCAATCGTAAAGAAAAGATGGAAGGTCTCACGCGGCTGACACAGGAAGAGTTAATGTCGTTACCGCGAACTTACTTTTGCAACGACAGAGAGGCGCCTGCACATCCAAAGTGGGTCGGCGCGAGGGAGCTCACTGCAGAGGAGAAGTTCGCACAGGATGTGGCTTTCAACTTTGCCTCAGCACCGTGGCGTAAGGTGTCGCTACTTCTTAGCGAAGCAGCAGACAAGGAAGCCTTTGCGGCGAGCCAAATGGTGATAAAGGAGCTCAAGTATTGGCTTCGAATGCATGGCGTATCCACCCAAGACGGAGATCGCAAACAATTCAAAAAGGCTCAGCTTATCGACGTGGCATGGAGCCATTTTCAGGTTTGTGATTGCGGCCTCCAGGATGAGCTCTCTGCTGATGCTGCAGCTCCAGCACCTCAGCATGCTTCGGATTCAGACGGAGATGGTCGATTTTCATTTCTCATAGCTAGTATAATTGTATGCTCTGCTATGTATCGTAGCTGCATGATGATTACATTGTGTTGGTAGTAGCTGGGGTAGCGAATGGCATTGGTAGTGGCGCTCGCGGTCGTCGAGCAGGTCGGGGACGTCGCCGCAAACGCAGGGCTGCTAATGCGCAAAGGGGACGAGGAGTCTATCGCAAGCGCGCACGTGAACCGCGCGAATCAGAGACAGAGCCATCGCGGCGCAGGCGCCGTCGAGTTCCTGGTCCGGAACCGTGGGAATGCACCATCTGCCACTATGAAAACGAGGAGGGAGGCGACAGGTGTGGCCTCTGCTCGTGGGATGATCAATCAACGAGCGACCAATCAACGAGCTCAGATTCGGATCTGCCGCTCCTGTAGAAGTCCTCCAATCTACAAACGTGGAAGTTTTTATGTACATCCGCCTGCAATCGTGCGTCTGAATATGTTTCGCGTGTTTATTTAGGTATCTGAACAGGCGCTTGGGTCATCGTCCACTTTTTCGTTTGATTTGAAATTGATCTGATTGTAGAGCATATAAGGTAGCTACTATTAAAGAAAAGCATTTTGATTGCATCTGTTTTGTATGAACCTAGTTGCTGTCACGTCCTCACTGACAATCCCTTTATTCACCCCACACACCCACCCACACTCCACCCCCTTCATCTCTCACCCTTCTAAAAGCATCTTTCTAAGGAAATTAAACAATAATATAATAATGATATGGTAATAGTAGCAGTAATAATCATAAAGCTAATAAGAACAGGTGCATCACATCGGACTTACATCGATTCCTCACCTCCGCCCCTACCCCTACCCTACCGACACGTCCCCCTACCTAAAAAAAACTAAGTCCGCAAGCTAATTTGTGAGTAGAAGTGAGGAAAATAAAGTAAAATAATGCTATAATGATAAATAAAGCTGGTTTCCTTTGTTATCGCAACGGCACGCTGTTACATTCTGATTGCCGACACCAAATAAACATAGAAAAATCGTCGTAAAACGTGGTTTCGGACCGGTTAAAAATCAGTCTTTTTTTTGAAGTTAAAGTGATTTAACATTAATAAAAACACTTTTTATTATCATTCCTATGCTTTCTACAAACAGTGGAAGCAATATAAATAAGCTCCTGTTAGTTTGGGAGAAATTGACATAATGTCTTGAAAAATTTCGGAAAAAGTGACCCCCCCTAGTTAGCCGTTTTCTTTGTTGTAGAGAGTAAGAGTAGAGAGTAAGAGTAGAGAGTAAGAGTAGAGAGTAAGAGTAGAGAGTAAGAGTAGAGAGTAAGAGTAGAGAGTAAGAGTAGAGAGTAAGAGTAGAGAGTAAGAGTAGAGAGTAAGAGTAGAGAGTAAGAGTAGAGAGTAAGAGTAGAGAGTAAGAGTAGAGAGTAAGAGTAGAGAGTAAGAGTAGAGAGTAAGAGTAGAGAGTAAGAGTAGAGAGTAAGAGTAGAGAGTAAGAGTAGAGAGTAAGAGTAGAGAGTAAGAGTAGAGAGTAAGAGTAGAGAGTAAGAGTAGAGAGTAAGAGTAGAGAGTAAGAGTAGAGAGTAAGAGTAGAGAGTAAGAGTAGAGAGTAAGAGTAGAGAGTAAGAGTAGAGAGTAAGAGTAGAGAGTAAGAGTAGAGAGTAAGAGTAGAGAGTAAGAGTAGAGAGTAAGAGTAGAGAGTAAGAGTAGAGAGTAAGAGTAGAGAGTAAGAGTAGAGAGTAAGAGTAGAGAGTAAGAGTAGAGAGTAAGAGTAAGAGTAGAGAGTAAGAGTAGAGAGTAAGAGTAGAGAGTAAGAGTAAGAGAGTAAGAGTAAGAGAGTAAGAGTAAGAGAGTAAGAGTAAGAGAGTAAGAGTAAGAGAGTAAGAGTAAGAGAGTAAGAGTAAGAGAGTAAGAGTAAGAGAGTAAGAGTAAGAGAGTAAGAGTAAGAGAGTAAGAGTAAGAGAGTAAGAGTAAGAGAGTAAGAGTAAGAGAGTAAGAGTAAGAGAGTAAGAGTAAGAGAGTAAGAGTAAGAGAGTAAGAGTAAGAGAGTAAGAGTAAGAGAGTAAGAGTAAGAGAGTAAGAGTAAGAGAGTAAGAGTAAGAGAGTAAGAGTAAGAGAGTAAGAGTAAGAGAGTAAGAGTAAGAGAGTAAGAGTAAGAGAGTAAGAGTAAGAGAGTAAGAGTAAGAGAGTAAGAGTAAGAGAGTAAGAGTAAGAGAGTAAGAGTAAGAGAGTAAGAGTAAGAGAGTAAGAGTAAGAGAGTAAGAGTAAGAGAGTAAGAGTAAGAGAGTAAGAGTAAGAGAGTAAGAGTAAGAGAGTAAGAGTAAGAGAGTAAGAGTAAGAGAGTAAGAGTAAGAGAGTAAGAGTAAGAGAGTAAGAGAGTAAGAGTAAGAGTAAGAGTAAGAGTAAGAGAGTAAGAGTAAGAGAGTAAGAGTAAGAGAGTAAGAGTAAGAGAGTAAGAGTAAGAGAGTCAGAGTAAGAGAGTCAGAGTAAGAGAGTCAGAGTAAGAGAGTCAGAGTAAGAGAGTCAGAGTAAGAGTCAGAGTAAGAGAGTCAGAGTCAGAGAGTCAGAGTAAGAGAGTCAGAGTAAAAGAGTCAGAGTAAGAGAGTCAGAGTAAGAGAGTCAGAGTAAGAGAGTCAGAGTAAGAGAGTCAGAGTCAGAGAGTCAGAGTCAGAGAGTCAGAGTCAGAGAGTCAGAGTCAGAGAGTCAGAGTCAGAGAGTCAGAGTCAGAGAGTCAGAGTCAGAGAGTCAGAGTCAGAGAGTCAGAGTCAGAGAGTCAGAGTCAGAGAGTCGAGAGTCGAGAGTCGAGAGTCGAGAGTCGAGAGTCGAGAGTCGAGAGTCGAGAGTCGAGAGTCGAGAGTCGAGAGTCGAGAGTCGAGAGTCGAGAGTCGAGAGTCGAGAGTCGAGAGTCGAGAGTCGAGAGTCGAGAGTCGAGAGTCGAGAGTCGAGAGTCCAGAGTCCAGAGTCCAGAGTCCAGAGTCCAGAGTCCAGAGTCCAGAGTCCAGAGTCCAGAGTCCAGAGTCCAGAGTCCAGAGTCCAGAGTCCAGAGTCCAGAGTCAGAGTCCAGAGTCAGAGTCCAGAGTCAGAGTCAGAGTCAGAGTCAGAGTCAGAGTCAGAGTCAGAGTCAGAGTCAGAGTCAGAGTCAGAGTCAGAGTCAGAGTCAGAGTCAGAGTCAGAGTCAGAGTCAGAGTCAGAGTCAGAGTCAGAGTCAGAGTCAGAGTCAGAGTCAGAGTCAGAGTCAGAGTCAGAGTCAGAGTCAGAGTCAGAGTCAGAGTCAGAGTCAGAGTCAGAGTCAGAGTCAGAGTCAGAGTCAGAGTCAGAGTCAGAGTCAGAGTCAGAGTCAGAGTCAGAGTCAGAGTCAGAGTCAGAGTCAGAGTCAGAGTCAGAGTCAGAGTCAGAGTCAGAGTCAGAGTCAGAGTCAGAGTCAGAGTCAGAGTCAGAGTCAGAGTCAGAGTCAGAGTCAGAGTCAGAGTCAGAGTCAGAGTCAGAGTCAGAGTCAGAGTCAGAGTCAGAGTCAGAGTCAGAGTCAGAGTCAGAGTCAGAGTCAGAGTCAGAGTCAGAGTCAGAGTCAGAGTCAGAGTCAGAGTCAGAGTCAGAGTCAGGGCTATAAACTCGGAATAACCTATACCATAACCGACATCACCACTATCAATACATTTAACATCTTCTGGCTGAACACTCACACCTTTCAATTCGTATTCCGTTCTTTGCTTTGGACAGGGAACCATAATTGTTTCTTTTATAAAACCGCCAAAATCTAGCATATCCATTTCTGTTAGTATGTCTTCTAATTCTTGTGCTATTAAGCCAGTCCTACATTTCTTTTTGTCGTCAATCATACGATAGCAGACGGGATTTAACTTGTTGATAAAATCTAAGCCTAAGCATTCCTTTATATCTTCTTTTTTTCTCTTGTCTGAATATTGAATTGGATTAGACAATACCCATAATTGTCCATCGCTTGCTCTTAATGACATTAAAGCAGTATTTGAATTATTCTCCCATATGAAACCACTCGTTGAAGAACCATTTACTCTAAATCTAATAGAATAAGAAGTTAATCCTCCACCTCCTCCTGCTGGTGCTGTTCCTCCACTTAATGATTTATTTGCCCCAGACTGGCTCATATAAATCCCCCAGTTTGAATCTCCAATGTCCCATACAAATATTCCTCTCGCATTCGTCCCGTCTGTTTGTCCTTGAATTGCTATTTTAGCCCCATTAGTTGATGCTGATGCCGTTGTTAGTGTGCCTGTGTATGTAATTCCCGCATTTGCCGTAATCAATCCTTTTGTCCATAAAGTCCCGTTTGCCCCGTTTAATGACATTAACAATTGCTCTGCTGAATTCTCCCACACAAAACCCATCGTAGCATCATTAGCCACTCTAAAACGAAAACTATACGAACTAAAATCATTTCCTGAAACTGCCGTACCATTTGCTAAACTTTTGCTTGCTCCACCAGATGCGGCATAAATTCCCCAACTCGTATTTGTCGTATCCCATAGAAATATTCCTTTTGCGTTTGTTCCGTCTGTTGCTCCCTGAACTCCTATTTTCGCTCCACTGGTATTCGTTGCTGATGTTAGTGTGCCTGTATATGTAATTCCCGCATTTGCCGTTATTAGTCCGCTTGCGGTTGCCGTTGTTGTTGATATACCCGCATTTGCCGTTATTAATCCACTCGCGGTTGCTGTTGTTGTTGATATACCCGCAGTTGAAGTAATTGTCGTTCCAATTATTGTTCCGCCATTTGTTATGTTGTTTGAATTCATATCTAAGGCACCATAAAACCGCATACCACCAGCATTGTTAAAACGGACAATGTCTGACGAAGCACTTTTATTATCCAAAAGTTTTGAAATATAAAGTCCCGCCCCTTTTACATCAGATGCTACATTCGTAAATACATAACCTCGTTGGTTCGCGGTTCCACTTGTAGCGGTATTTAGAGTAAATAAGAAATATTGGTAATCTCCCGATGTCTGTGAAAAGAATATATCTCCTCCATTTTGGTTTAATATCCTCGCCCCATTATATGTTATATTTCCTCCATTAGTGATGGTTTGATTATTAAAATCAGCATTGTTTGTTAAAGTTAGATATTTTATCACAGTGCTCGCCCCGTTGAATGTTTTACTTCCTGTTATGGTTTGGTCGCCTGTTAGTTTTACATTTTGTCCGTCCAATGTGTCCGCATACCCTTTTGTCGCTCCGTCTGTTGATAATGTCGGAGTTCCAAGGTTGGTTATTTTGCTACTATTACAATCTAGCCCCGAAGCATTTACCCAACCAACAATCGTCCCGTCAATAATGAAACTTATTTTTTTGGCAGAAATTTCAAAGTTGTAATATGTTGCAGTTTTCATATCCAAACTAGCAATTGACCCGATATTACTGGTAGAATTGAAAACGATAAATGTGCCCTTTGTTGTAGCATTTATTGAATTTCCCGTTATTTCAACACCACTGCTATATGTCTTAATTCCTGCTATGGATTGGTTTCCTGTTAGTTTCACATTTTGCCCGTCTAATGTATCCGCATACCCTTTTGTCGCTCCGTCCGTTGTTGCTGTTGGTGCGGCCAAATTTGTAATTTTTCTATTGTTTAAAGATAGTGTCGTGCCCGTTGCTGTCGCGATTACATTATCACCCGCATATAAATCAACATACGAACCCGTTATTTGTATCGGATACCAAGTCGCTGTTGCTGTCTTTTGTGCGGCAATCATTCCTATTTTTGTATCAAAGGCTATGCCAATGCCGTCAAAAGTAGTAGGGTTGGACGAACCATTTACTTCCAAAGTTGAAGTAAATTTTTTATTCCCTGCTATGGTTTGGTCTCCTGTTAGTTTAACCACCGAAGTGTCAAGAGTAGAAACATCAATACCATCAACCAAATTCACATTTGTTATGCTTTGGCTTTTCATATCAATACCCGCACTCGCATTTATTATGTTGCTGAATGTTTTGGTTCCTGCTATAGTTTGGTCTCCTGTTAGTTTGGCGACAGAAGTATCAAGGGTGGATACATCAATACCATCAACCAAATTTACATTTGTTATTGAAAATCCACCCATATTTAAACTGCCCGTCATAGCCGTTGTTCCGTCCTTTGCTAGTTTGGTATCGGTATATGCTTTTGTTGAAGCATCGCCGTCGTAGAATGGCGCGGGCAATCCGCTGATTGCTGTTGTGCTGTTAAAATTTAAAACATTATTTGTCAATGTCATTCCACCACCTGTTGTTGGAGCAAAAAGTATAGACGAGCCGACAATAGTTAGTGGATAGCCCGTGGCTCCACCCGCATCCGACGAATAGATAGAGCCCATATTATTGTTGTAATTAAAGAATAACTTGCCAGTGTTTAATAGATTTGAGTCTTTTACGGCCACATAAGTAGTAAATGTTTTATTCCCTGTTATTGTTTGGTCGCCTATTAGTTTAACAACCGAAGTATCAAGAGCCGAAACATCCACACCATCAACATTACCGACATTTGCTACACTAAAAACCCCCATATTTAAATCTCCAAACATCATAGCGAGACCATCCAATCTAAGAAAAGGTGAAGCAACATTTCGCCATTGACCTGTGCTATAAATGAGTAGTTGGTTATCGGTTGGTGTTGTTATGACTACATCACTTAAAGCATCTATTGATTTAGTTGCTATCCTTGTGTCAAAGTCCGTATTAGCCCTTGCTGTGGTGTAGTATAGATTGGTTCCCTCTGCTAAGTTTGTTGTACTCTTTGTTGCTAATTGAGTGTCAAACCTAGCATTAGTATAATATAAATTAGTGCCTTCGGCTAGGTTAGTGGTTGATTTAGTGGTTAGTCGCGCGTCAAACCTACCATCAGTATAGTATAGATTAGTGCCTTCTTTTAAGTCAGTCGTTGATTTTAAAGCCAACCTCGCATCAAATCGGCCGTTAGTAAAATAAAGATTTACGGGGTCAGCATCTTCTGGCACCCTATCTGTGTATAAGCCCACTATGTTTGTGTTGGTAAGGTCTAAGTTTTTTACATCCAAAGCATCACAAGTCAATTCCTGTAAGCCCAATAAAATCTTGTATTGACTTCCCATCGTATATTAAGTAAAAAAAATAATATCTAATAACATTTAAAATCCAAATGTTGCTAAACCAATTGGATATCTTTTATAGTCATTCAATCTCATCATTCTTTTATTGTTTTCTTTATACTGCTTTATTTTTTCTTGATTATTGTCATAATAATTTTTTTTATACTGCTTTATTCTATCTTTGTTAGCTTCAACATATTCTTTAGCTCTTTGTGTTATTTTTGTTTTATTTAGTTCTCTATATTTTTTATCTCTTTGTGCTACATATTCTTTATTCTTTTCATACCACTCTTTGTGTTTTTGTGTTATGTGTTCTTTATTTTGATCCCTATATTCTTTATTTCTTTGTAATACATATTGCTTATTTTCTTGATATAGTTCTTTTGCAGTCCTTCCTGCTATTTGTTTATTGACACAATTTTCTGTTTGTCTTATTAATTCACCTTCTCGTTTTCTTAGTTCATATACACTATTACAAGGAAATTCTTCAATTAATTCAATATAATGGTCAGGATATTTTATAATTTCCCTCGATGATAGTTGTGTTTGCTTTTTAAAATCATTTCTATGTTTATATAACCTTTTATGTAATGGTTCTGTTGTTGAGCCTATGTAAATCTGCTCTGTCTGGTGAGACCTGATTGAATAAATCTTTCCTTGCTTATAGTCTGGCATTGTCGCTTTATGTATATTTTTATCTTTATCTTTATATGGAATTAATTAATTATTTAATAAAAAAAATAATACTAAGAATAATATATCTTTGTATTAAAAACTATTGTATTGAAAAATAGTTTATATGCCGAGCCCCGAGGCTTCAAAGGAAAATTGGAATAAGGCGGTTGAAGGAATAAAGGAGAAGGCTAAACAAAGAAAAGGTTTTACAACAATACCGCACCGCCGTCAAGGAAGAAGAAACCGATATGGAGCGAAAAATCGCAGAGATAGAAAATAAGAAACTCGCCAATGACATACTTAATGAAAGAGACAATGACGAGGAGCCAGAGCAAGAAGTTAGCGATAGCGAGGATGAAATTGACTTTACTGACATACTCGCAGAAAAGATGGCGAAAATGAAAATCAAGAGAGCGAAAGCAGAGAGTAAGAGGGCGAAGCAAAAAAAGAAACCAGTGGTTGAACAAGAGGAGAGTGAAAGTAGTGAGAGTGAAAGTGAAGAAGAGATGCCAAAGCCGAAGAAAGGGAAGGGTAAAAAGTCAAATATATCCGTTAATGTTTATAATCAATCTGAAAAGGTAAATAAGAAAGAAAAAAATAATGATATTGAAAAATGTTTCTTAAAATTTTAACTATATAATGCCCGATTTAGACCATAAGCACACAATTATTAATACACAGAATGCGGAATATCTCCAACCAGTAAATCTCCGACATGTCGGAGATAGAGATAAGGGTCAACTTGAGGACACACCAACTGGAGAAGAAATAAAAAGGACAAAAGAAGAGGAGGCACTTGAAATACACCACCAAAAGAAAAACCCGAAAATATGGAATACAATATGGGTTGATAAGCAGTTAGACCAAGTTTTCTTAGACTTGGCGGATATGAGTAAGATAAAAGACAAAAAAGGAAATAAGGGTTATGCTTGGTTGCTTGTTTGGATAGATTGTAATAGCAGATTTTTAATAATAAAACTATTAAAAAATAAAACCGCACAAGAAGTTTATTATGCTTTAAAGTCTATACCTTATAAACCGAAGTCAATTACTACCGACAGCGGAGGAGAGTATAAAGGTGCTACTCGTGAATATTTTATTCAAAATGGAATTAAGCACGATGTGGTTGAAGTAGGAGACCACAGAGCACTTGCTGTAGTTGATAGAGTTATAAGAAGTATTAGAAGGTGGTTAGACATTTTATTTGAAACAAATAGAAATTTTGATTGGGTAAGTTATATTCAAGACTTGGTTAATGAATATAATCGTAAAGTTCATCGGGGAATTCAGGCCAGACCCGTGGACGTATTTGCTGTATATTCCTATGGTCTTACCACATACACAAGTATATTTTTGTTTGCTTCTTTCTTTTCTATATTCTGCTCTCTTCTGTTTGCGGTCAATCATCATATTCATGAATATGATGAATGATATTATACATTATGTAATAACTTTTAATAAAAATGTGTCATATATTTTTTCTGTTGCTTGTAGTAGCCGTTTTGAGTGCTTTTGGCCTTCTGTATTGATTTTGTTTTTATTTAAAAGTAAAAGTAAAGTGGAAAAAAAATTTGCTTGACTTTTATTTTTATTTAAAAGCGAAATTAAGAGTAAGAGAGATTTCTTCATTTTGCTTCTTAGTATTGATTGAAAATTTTGATTTCTTTATTTTGCTGTTTTGTTGCTTCGTATTGATTACACGGGAGATATGTCTAGAAGCCTTAATCGCAGTTAGTGTCGTGAATTTGAGGCACGAAAATTCATGACACGAACTGCGGTATCATCTACTCACACAAACACACACACATACAGAGAGAGAGAGAACGCACACATAATTTGTCTGCTGGCTGAATGCGTTAAACTTTTAGAGAAGAGAGAAGGGCGTGCCCTCCCTGCACACAACCTGGCCTGTGGGCGCCTGGCGGACGCTGTCTTCTCGTTCGCTGCAGCCAGAGATCCTTTTTTCAGCTCTCTTTTAGACTGTATTGTTTTGTTTGCACCCCATCAACTCCTTGGCCTCTCTCTTGTGGGATTTGGGAATAAATATATAAAGTTTATTGAAAAAACCACGAGAGAAAAAAAATTGGAGATATAAAGGGACCCACAGCCAGACCCCACAACCGGTTGGCCGTAACATCATGCAATGTTTGCACCCCATCCCCTCCTTGGCATCTCTTGTGGGATTTGGGAATAAATATATAAAGTTTATTGAAAAAACCACAAGAGAAAAAAATTCGGGAGATAAAGGCCACAGCCACACCCCACAACCGGTTGGCCGCAACATCATGCAATGCCTTTTTTTCTAGAGTATTTCTCATTTATCTTTTCTCACTCTCTCGTCGTGTCGTGTGTGTTTTTATAGCCAGATCGCAGTACTGTAGCACAAACAACAAGACTTCTTTGTTTCTGTACGCTGTTTCGAAATTCCCTTCTTCTTGTTTATTTAGAGAACAATTTTATAATTTGACTCAAGCAAGGTCCATATGAAAAGTAATGCTATTAAGCTAATACATTCATCGAGGTGGCTCAGTAATATTAAATCTTGCTTGAGTTTAGCATTAAGTATTGATATAAATAGTCTGCATATGAGTCTGGGCGCGGCTTTGAAGCGATATGAGTGTCTTTTTATGTAGGATAGATGTCTGCTCGTGATCTCTTGGTTTTAGGGGAAGAAATTAAAGAGAGAGAGAGAAAGAGAGAGAAGAGAGAAAGAGAGAAGGAGAGAGAGAGAGAGAGGTGGAAAAAGAAGAGAGAGAGAGAAAGGGAGAGAGAGGGGGGAGTGCCAGTCATATGGTGTTTGCAGAGACCATATTTGTTGGGCGAGGTCCAGCGGAGGCTCTTCACAGATTGTGTGACGGGAAAGAGGGGTGCTATTGCTGCTTCTTTTTTTTAATGTAGGCAGGCTGTGACCATTCGCTCCAAAGTTATTATAATTATTATTATCATTACCATGTTTTTGCTGTTCAAGTAGATAAGCTTTCATCAGTTTTTTGAAAGATGTTGAGTGATGTTGTGTCTTTGATATACTCTGGGAGTTGGTTCCACTGATGGAGGAACATTTTTGTGAGGTATGGGGTGTTGTGGTCGATGAATAGGTTGCTTTTTGTTGAATTTCGAGTATGGTATGAATGGATATTGTTGGTTGGGGTGGAGATGTTGTCGTGTAGTGGTCTGTTGAGTTCTTTAACGGGTGGATTGGTTGATTTCTATACAACGAGTATGGTATGAATGGATATTGTTGGTTGGGGTGAAGATGTTGTCTGTTGAGTTCTTTAATGGGTGGATGGGTGGATTTCTATACACCTCTGAGTTTGTATAATTGACAAGGATTTCGAGTTGGTCGAAGAGTATGTGCTCGGTAATATGTCTTGGTTATTATTCTGATGATTTTTTAATGTATTTTTATGAGTGGTTGTATGTGCTTCTTGTTTTTGTCATGGGTCCCCCAGACGGAGATGTGTTGGATTAGGTGTGGGAGGTATAGTTGTTTCATTATTGCTGTGTCGAGGAATTGCTGTGCGTATTGGAAGGAAGTGATTGTTGGTTGTAGTTTGCGTATGATGATGCTTATGTGTTGGTTATATCGTAGGTTGTGTTGGAGTGTTATGACCAGGAGTTTTGCATGTTGGTATTGTTCGAGTGTG
Source organism: Paulinella micropora (assembly GCA_019918135.1). Classification (NCBI taxonomy): domain Eukaryota; phylum Cercozoa; class Imbricatea; order Euglyphida; family Paulinellidae; genus Paulinella; species Paulinella micropora. The sequence goes on along the minus strand of WBZZ01000881.1, from coordinate 54,339 downwards.
TGGTTGTCTATGCTTATTGTCACGTTCTGTTTGGTTTCGAGTAAGATTGTGTATGTTGTCTTGGTAGGGTTTGGTACGAGGTTGTTGGAATGAAAATAGTTGATTAGTTTAGTTATTTCAGTTTGTGTTTTTTGTTGTAGACTGTTGGCCGATTTGGTTATTATGAGTGTCGTCTGCATATATATACACTGTTCCTTGTTTTATTATGTTTATTATATGATTGATATACAGCAAGAAGAATGTAGTAGATAGCATGTTGCCTTGCGAGATGCCGTGTGTGATAGTGCGCTTGTGTGATTTGCGTGCTGTGTGTGTACTTCTTGGACTCTGTTTGAGAAGTAGGACGCAAAGAAGTTAACAGTGTCTTCAGAGAAATTGAAATTCTTTCGAAGTTTGTCAATCAGCTTTGCGTGTTGTACTGTGTCGTAGGCTTTTGATAGATCGACATATAGTGCTAACGCTAGCAAATTGAAATTTTTTCGAAGTTTGTCAATCAGCTTTGCGTGTTGTACTGTGTCGTAGGCTTTTGATAGATCTACATATAGTGCTAACGCTGGCTCTTCTTAGTAATAGTATATGTGCTTATGTATTTGGTTTAGGATTGTTTGGATTGTCATGATTGTGTTTGAGTTTGGTATGAATGTGTTTTGTGTGTGAAATTATGTTGTGCTTTGTTAGATAATCCATGATTTCCTTATTTATTATTGTGTCAAAGACTTGAGCTATTATTGGTAGCAGTGATATTGGTCTGTAGTTGGCTGGCATGCTTGTGTCGCTAGCTTTGTATATTTCTATTACTTATGCATCTGGGTAGCTGTTTTCTTTTATTACTTTGTTGAAGAGTTCTGTGAGTGTGGGTGCAAGGAAAACGTGTGTCTTTTATTATTGCAGGCTTTATTTTAAATATATCTTCTGCTTTGTCTCTGTTTATGTTCTTGAGTGTCTTGTAAACTGTGTCTTGTGTTATGGTATGTAGTTTGAAGCTAGGATGTGTGTGTATGTGTTTCTACCTCTATTATATCTTCCTGTCTGTGTGTTCCTGTTCTATTTTTGGTATGTTGTTGCTTGCTTTCTTGCCTATTGTTATGATTGTTGAATGTATTTGCTATATCTATTGTGTCTGTGTATGTTCTATTGTTGTAGTGTGCTATTGTTACCGATGTTCTTGGTGGTTTGTTATTTGGTACTAGCTCTTTGAGTTTTCTGTGCTGTTTCTTTGGGTTGTCTTTGTTGTCTTCCAGCACTTTCATGATTTCTTCTTGTGTTGCTTTGTGTATGAGTTTGTTGACTTTGTATGTGTGTGCAGTGTAGGCTTGCGTGTTCTCTATACTTGGGTTGTCTTTCCATCTTTTGTACAGTGCATGTCGTTTTCTTTTTTGTCTTTTTATTTTTGGTTAACACTAGTTTTTTCTTCTGTTGCTTTTTCTAGGTTTCCTCTCTTAGTGTCCTATAACTTTTGTTATTCTTGATTGTATCTCTAGGAAACTTTGGTTTGTGTCTGTGTTTCGATGTATTCTAGCTGTGTTTTTTAGGTCTGCTATTATAGACTCCCTGTGTTTGTTGTAGTTATTGTTTGTGAGCATGTGTGTAGTGCTTGTGTCTGGTTTGTTTGTTTGTGTGTGTATTATTGCGTATATTGGGTGGTCTACTATTGTTATTGTGCTTGCAGGTGCCTTGTGCAGAATGTCATCTATTCTATTTTGAAGTGCGTGCATAAAGTCTTTATCATTGGGCGTCTATACATACCTATTATTGTGTGTATTTGCTTGTTTTGTAGTTTATTATTATGTATTTGTAGAATTATTGGTGTTTACATGATTGCGATATGTTTTGTTTATTGTCTACAGTGAAGTGCATGTTGCTCTTGAAGTAAATTGAGATGTCTATGTGATGTTCTGCAGTGTACATGGGGATGGAGAATGCGTTGTTGCTGATTGGTTGTTGGATGTAGTTGTCTGTGATTATGATGATGTCTGGTTGGAAGTGTAGGAGCTGGAGCTGTATGAGTAGATGTTGGTGGTGTGCTTTGAGTGAGTGGATGTTGGTGTGGTATATGCTGAGTGTTGTGTTGTGTGTGTTGTTGTTGTTGTTATTATTATTATTGTTATTATTGTTTTCTTTTCCTATTTTTTTCATATCATACGCAAGTTCGGCGTAGGGTATTAGGGATTGTGGGAGGAGGCGGTGGTGTATGATACTGTCTGGGTGTCTCTGTGGTAGTTTGGTCATTATGATGTTTGCCTGGGTCCGCTTGTCGATGTTTTGCTTGGTGTTTTGGTTGATGATGATGATGATGATGATGGTGATGATGATGCTTGGGAGGGGGAAACGTACTGTTCTCTGATGATTTTGATATCCTCCAATATTTCAATCAGCAGTTTTTTCCCTTTCCCTTGATCTTTGAAGAAGACTTCGCCGTCTCTGGTCCACACAAACATGGTTGCTCCGTTTGCTCCTGTCAGCTCCTTCTTTAGTTTGAGTGCATGTTTGGAGAGAGAGAGAGAGAGAGTTGGGGGGGATGGTAGGCTTTCATCGATATAGATGAAGTGTTGTGTGTGTGTGTGTGTGTGTTGTTCGAGGCGCGCGCCCGACCAGTCAATGGTCTCGTGAGTGAATGGTTTTTGCGGGTTGAATTTTTTGAACTGGTTTTTGAGTTGGTTTGTGGTGAAACGTAAGATAATTGGGGGTGGGTGTTGATGTTTGTTTGGTGCGGGCGCTTTTTGGCACGAAAACATTTGACGATCTCGTCGGAGTTGTGCGACTTATTTCTTTGCTTCGATCATGGCTTTGACGATTTGTTTTGTGTTTTCAGTTGGAATGTATGAGACCCCTGTGATGACGAGTTCAAAGATGGGGTCGCACCCTTTGATGTGGGTTGTTGGCATTCGCTTGCGTTCGTTGGCCATGCATTCCTTGAGGTTGAGGTTGTGGAGAAAGTCCCTATGCTCTGACTGTTTGTGCCCATTGTCCCATGGGTGGGGCCGGGCCCACTTTGTCTCGACGTTGCTGTTGGGCTTTTATGTTTTGGAGTTGCTGGAGCATTAGTTTGGTTTCTTGTCGCAGCGAGTCTACTCCACCTGAGAGTTTCCTCACGTCGCTTTCTTGGCTGTCGAGGCGGTTTTTGTTTTGCTCTATGTCCTGCTGAGCTTGTTGGATTTTTTGGGTTTCGGTTTGCTGCTGATTGATAATATTTTTCCTCCAGTTGGTTGGTTTTGAGGTTGAGCTTGTATTTCGCTGGACATGCGGCTTTGGTCTTTTTGTTGCTAATCGGTGACTTTTGCGAGTATGGGGGCGATGACTGCTTGCATTGATGCAGTAATCATCTCTTGGATTTACTTTGCGGTCAGCGTTGTCGGCAGGTGGATTGCTGGTGTTGCATTCTTGTTGTTGCCAGTTGGTTCTTCGTCCTCGTTGGCTGGGGGTGTGCGTTTGGTCCTGTTGCTTTACTGCTTGACAGAGTTATGGTATTATTTGAGTCGTCATTGGGCGTGGTTCTGGTAGCAGTGTTGTCGTGGGGGGGGGGGGGGGGGCGTCTTCCTCTTCATCGTCTTCTGCTTTCCAGTCGTTGGAGATTTTTGATGGCGGCTCTTTTCCTTTTTCTTTGCCATTAGTGCTATTTTTTTGATCGTTTCTTTTTGTGGAGAGAGTTGGTTTCTGTTCCGTTAGCTGTTTGTTGAGCTTCTTCTTGGGCCAAGGGGGTTTTTGGTGGGGTTTTTGTTGTTCTCTCCCCCTTCCCTCCCCTTTACTCCCTTTGAGATATATTATAGTATAAATTATGACAACGTAGCTCTAAAAAGTTCCTCGTGTTTTAAAATGTGTATGTGTGCGTGTGCTGCTTGTACAGAAAAGACCAAAGCTACCAGACTACTGCTGTTTTTTATTTCTCTCTAAAAAGACGAGTGCATGAAAAGCCTGCAGAAGATCTCCGAGAGACTCGATGCAGTTCGGCCATGGCGAAGGGTTGACTGGGAGCCAAGCGCTCCTAAAGGCAATGTTGTTCGCTTTCGGGCAGGCAAAAATGATAAGCATAATGTCAACTTTCCCTGTTCCCTGATCGTACCACTTCCGGATTATAGCATGTTCCTGGATGTCCTTGTCGAGGACTACGAGCAGTACCGCGTTGCAAACTCTTGGGTCGAAATTCCTGATAAGTATATCAACAAACTCGTAGTCGATATCGACAAATGTGAGAGTGAGACAGAGCGTGACAAAAACATCGCGGTGGTAGAGGATATCATCATCAACATGATCAAGATGGAAAGGTTTCTCAAGCCCACTACTGATGATCAGGTACCAAGCATCCTGGTCGCCACTCGCGGTCTCAATGCACACATTTACAGCAATCTCGCTATTACCCGCCGCGATTTGCAGGAGTTTGCAGATGCCGTCAGGCCCTACGATCGCATCGACGATAGAGTTGCCACGGGAGGAAGCGGTATGCGTTTTTTCTTTTCTCAGAAAGAAATCAACGCCACTGGAGACCTCCTGCCCGATGCGCTCTACAAACCCGCCTGCTTCAAGCAACTAAGCATGGATGATGGGAAGTGGGTTCTACGCGCGGACCTCATGCCCAGTTCCGCCAGAGAACTGCTCCGGTTTACATCACATACACACACACTCTCTCTCTCTCTCTCTCTCTCTCTCACACACACACTCTCTCTCTCTCACTCTCTCTCTCTCTCTCTCTATCTATCTTTCTTATCTTATCTTATGTTATCTTATCTATCTACCTATCTATCTATCTATCTATCTATCTATCTATCTATCTATCTATCTATCTATCTATCTATCTGACTGGAGGTATAGGCATCCTGTTATATTTTGTCTTGATGAGGGAGTTGGGCGTGATAATGAGTCGGTCGCTCTTGACCCACTTGTTTTTCGATTCGTTGTAACACACAAACCCGCTGAGTTTCTTCCTGAGTTGCTCGATAAGTGATTTCCTGTAGCAAACAAGCCAGATAGGAGCGGTCTTGGGCACGCGCGAGGAAATAAAATTCACGAGAAAGTCAGTCTTGCCGGAGCCAGTGATCGCTTTCACGACAAAGGTGCTGGCACTGCGAGGAAAAAGTTCGTCCAGCTGATGAAAACGGGTGTAGAGATACTTCTCAGGCACTTCAATCAGTGAGTCCTCATCGCGGCGAGGGAGCTGGCGCGACTCGAACACCGTGGCAATCGGAATGAAAGCAAGTCTGCCGAGCGACCTTGTTGTCAAATTGTCTAGCATATATTACGTACTGAATGTGATGACTAGCAGAGTGGCGCCCACCCCGCACAAGGCAGAGACTGCTGGTGGTGCGGATGGTAAGCTCCGTGTACGAGGTTGAAGAGCGCGATCGCCACGGTTTTTGGCAAGACCATGGCAAAAGATCGTGTGGCTAGCGTTGATTATTTGAAGGAGCTTTTGACGAAGGTTTCAGTGGTTATCGCGTCGGATGCATCCGCTGGGAGCCTCACTCTAGAGACACTCCGCGCCTTCCGCCCCGTGAAATTTCACTATATCCTGAGCACGTACCAAAAACCTTTGAACAAACGTTATAAGGTGCGCGTCAGCTATGACCAAAATGCATGGCGCCAAGGGATCACGACCGCCACCGAAAGGGTCTGGTTCAGTTTACTCACGCTAACTCCTTGGAGTATGCCGAGAAACTTGCAGAGGAACTTGATGACAAGGACCGAGTGCGAGTCATCACCAGCAATACCCCCGGGCAAGAGGTGAGAGAGCTCATCGGAAACATTGACGAGCTTGTAGATAGCGGTCGGGTGACACATATCGTATACTCGCCTAAAATAGAAGCAGGAGTATCCTGGAACACGAAGAAATGCTATTGCATCAATGCCTGGGCTTCGGACAAGATTACCAGCCCACCTGCTCTCATGCAGTCGATTGTGCGTGTTCGCGAACCTATCACTGGGGTCATCAACCTCTGCCTGAAAGAAGTAGCTCCAACTGACCGGATCATGCTGCGACCTGTTTTGTATCAAGAAGTGAAACAAGCACTCGAGGACGGTGACTGCTCCCTGGATGAGTTCTGTCTGAAACAAGAACTTCAACACTTTCCATGCATGCAGCACGCGCTCGTCCTCCACACCATGAACAAAAACGAATATTATAACGACTACGAACAGACCCTCTTCCGGCTCATGCACGAAAACCAGATGAATATTCTCGTTGACATCGGGGACAGGCGTACCAAGGCGCCCGTTACCGAGGCTAGCAGCCGCTGCGAATCTAGACGTGCAGATGACATTTTCAGCGCCCAGCAGATAAGCGACGACCAGGTTCTCGAGAGGTTTGAGGCGGCCGTGCAGGCTAGCCAGGATGAAGTTGGAAACCAGGACTCTATCAAGCGCCACTTTCTCCAGCTACTCCTCCAGCATAACGAGTCACTCCTCACGGCTGAAAATATCAGGGAGAAACTCTTGACAAGCTCAAACGTTATAAGCTTATGTCTCGCGGAGGGTCCACAGGAGACGATGCCTACGGCGCAATCGCCTATCTTGAAAAAAAACTAGGCTTCGACCCTGCCACTGGGCGCTACGATGTTGCTGCCTTCTACGCATCGTTTGGCGAAGCCGATCGTAAATGGTATGCCAAGCACCAAAACGCTATTCGAGCAGGTTTGCGGGACACGCTTAAAAATAAGTGTCTTAAACTTGATGAGAACCAACTTAGCCCAGGCAAGCTCATCGATCTATACATGCTGTTGCATAAGGAAGTCACTGGCCTTCTGGTCGCACGGCAGCCTGAAAAGAGGATCCGCGTGCGATGCGGAGGTCAATCCTGGAGTGAAACATCTGAAATAGAAATGAACATGCGGCAGTTCAGGTTCTTTAAT
>WBZZ01000881.1:0-42500 GCA_019918135.1 Paulinella micropora | reverse complement strand
AAATGCATCAGCCATTGACAGAGAAGCACTATTATTATTATTATTATTATTATTATTATTATTATTATTATTATTATTATTATTATTATTATTATTATTATTATTATTATTATTATTATTATTATTATTATTATTATTATTATTATTATTATTATTATTATTATTATTATTATTATTGACACCGTGATAGCCCAGTGGTCAAGTTCTACCATCTGAGCCCTGTCGCCAGTTCGATTCCCGTCGGTGCCACCAGTATTTTCATTGAACATACCGATCCGTCTGGACCAGTATTTTCATTGAACATACCGGCCCGTCTGGAAGTGTTGGAACTGCCCTTGCGGGGGTGTCATTAGAGCTTATCGTCAATTCTTCGTACTCCCCTCACGGGTGAGACGATGGAGGCGCATGTGCAGAAATGCATCAGCCATTGACAGAGAAGCACTATTATTATTATTATTATTATTATTATTATTATTATTATTATTATTATTGGACACCGTGATAGCTCAGTGGTCAAGTTCTACCATCTGAGCCCTGTCGCCAGTTTGATTCCCGTCGGTGCCACCAGTATTTTGATTGAACATACCGGTCCGTCTGGAAATGTTGAAACTGCCCTTGCGGGGGTGTCATTAGAGCCTATCGTCAATTCTTCGTACTCCCCTCACGGGTGAGACGATGGAGGCGCATGTGCAGAAATGCATCAGCCATTGACAGAGAAGCAGTATTATTATTATTATTATTATCAGTATTATTATATAATTTTATTATTATTATTTTTCAACCTCAATCCTATGCTTACGCTCTAGTTCATCTTGCCTAGTCTTCCTTTTTTCATATCTTTTCCAGTGTTTTCCAACTCATTTTTCCAACTTATTTTTTACATTTTCGACGCTGGTTACGAATTTTAGTCGACAATCTGTTACTGTAGCAAACCGGCCTGGCTGGGTTACTTTCATGTGAAAAGGATTGGCTGACTGCATACGATTGCCAGTTCCATGAAGGTGGACGTCCACCCAAACAGCTTCTCGGAAGCGAGCATAGCGATTCTCACAAAAGACATACGATTGTCTTTAAGCAAGAAAGGGAGCGGGGGTCGAACGATCGTTCCTTTGATCTGTCAAATTTTCTGTAAGCATTTGTTGGTTATTAAAAAAATAAAATTATGGTTGTGATTGTGTCACTGTCTAACTGTAGCTGAATATTCAACCTCTTAGCCTCAGCTCGTAGTGTCTTAAGGTTCCACGGGAGGGAGGGAGTCAAGGTGATATCATCAGAAGGGAGGTAACGCTGACTACTTGGCCCCCAGCCCCGCCGGATCGGAGGCGAAATTTTTAAAGGTTTCATTCGAAATATGTCAGGATTTAATATGCTAAATATGTATATTTGCGTAACATAAAGATTTTTTTTTTTTTTTTTTTTTTTTTTTTTTTTTTAATTGGAACTGTCTAGACGGTGACACACTGATTCGTGCGGTACCGCGGTACCGTATCTAAATTAACCCCTGACCAGATCCCAGCCGTACGCGTTACGCCACCATGGCCAGATCCCACCATCACTAGCTAGCACCAGATCCCAGCCACCATCATCGATATCAAGTTGTAGTAGTTTAATATTAATAGGAAAGCAGTTCCTTTTACAGAAACTATAATCCTAAAGACAAACCAGAAGCTTAAGCAGGACTACTGGGATGACGTACTTCAAGCTAAATAAACTATACATACTGAATCAAAAATCCAAAAAACTCCTAAACTAAACACAAGTCTCAGGATCCAGGAAGCGAGCCGTTACGCAACCAGAAGAAAGTGTTCGAATTCAAATGTAGTCAATCGCACCGGACTGTCGAACCGGTTAAACTGGATAATTTTCGTCACTGACAGACAGGTTTAGAAAACTGGTTCGATTTTCACTACAAGTACGGAATACCATCACTAACTTTTTTGTAGTGATGATCACTACAAAAAGTTTGTGATACATCACTAAAAAAACGTAGTGATCATCACTACAATAAGGAAAATTTTGAGGTAGTGATCATCACTACGCCTCCATTGTCCTTAATTCAACAAATGTAGTGATATCACTACGGCATCCCCTAGATTCTCCCTCATCACTAAACGACGTAGTGATGATCACTACCTCAAAATGGAAGTGTTTCCGGATGTAACGGTCGACTGCTGTGCAAAACGTAGTGATTTTAGTGATGATCACTTATTAAGTGATGATCACTAAAAAGTTAGTGCCCATCACTACATATTTAGTGACCGTCACTAGCAAGCACTGCTAGAACTCGATTTTTGAAAAAAAAAATAGTGATGGTCACTAAAAATAAGTAGTGATGATCACTACAATTTTTGAATTGTGCATCAGTAAAAAGCTAGTGATGATCACTAAAAAGGTAGTGACCATCACTAGCAACAGTTTTTGAATGTATCTTCGCCGGTGTCTCTAGTGATCGTCACAACAAAAGTAGTGCCAATCACTTATGAATTGAGTGCTCGTCACTTAACGGTAAAAATTTTAATAAATCGACGAAACGTAGTGCCGATCACTACAAAAGATAGTGCTGATCACTTAAAAAATTAGTTCAAACAAAAACGTTTGTAGTGATGATCACTACATTTTCGTAGTGCCCATCACTAACAAAAGGTAGTGATGGTCACTACACCACCGTAGTGCTCATCACTACATCCTGTTAGTGATGATCACTACAAATGTAGTGCTCATCACTACTAGTGTAGTGCTGATCACTACATACTGTTAGTGATGATCACTATACAAATGTAGTGCTCATCACTACCTATTGCATAGTGATCATCACTAACAGTATGTAGTGATGATCACTACAAATGTAGTGCTCATCACTACTAGTGTAGTGCTCATCACTACCATACTGTTAGTGACGATCACTATACAAATGTAGTGCTCATCACTAACTGTTGCATAGTGCTCATCACTAACAGTATGTAGTGATGAGCACTACAAATGTAGTGCTCATCACTACCTGTTGCATAGTGATCATCACTAACAGTATGTAGTGATGAGCACTACACCAGTAGTGATGAGCACTACACAATGTAGTGCTCATGACTAACTGTTGTTAGTGATGATCACTAAATATGTAGTGCTTGTCACTACCTGATGTTAGTGATGACCACTAAACACCTGTAGTGCCCGTCACTACTCTTGGAAGTGATGTGAACTACAGTTATTTAGTGCTCATCACTATACTTGGCTGGTAACAGTGACTTCAGTAGTAGTGAGCCATCGCCACAATAATTAGTTAAGTGACAGTCACTACAGTCATAGTACTCACCACTACATTATTAGTGATGATCACTACTACATTCTTACTGACTTCCTGATAGCCGAAATTAACGCAAAAAACCTAGTCATGTTTTACTTGACATACGTAGTGACAAAGAAAGTGCTACCAACCTGTCAACCTGCCCTGGCGATCATTTCTGCCCGCTTTGTACTTGGCTTACCGCTTCGTTTCGTTCCTGTTACAACTGTTGGAACGTTTGTATCATTTTCTTTGTCATTTACTAGGTCAACGTAGACATGACTAGGTTTTTTACTTTCACTCTTCGGGGGCTTGACACGTTGTGTTGCGACCGTCTTCATTCTTTCCTTTGGATTACTAACTACACATGGTCTTGCCGTTGCAGATGCTGCCAGTACAAAATCTTGGAGCTGTTGTTTGGTCATTTTTAAATATTTTGGCTTCGTGTGGGTGTCCCAGCCAGGCCAACTATAAACCACTTCTCCACTTAAGCCGTTGTCCTTGGCTTTTTGGTTAAAAGGCCAAACACCCTTCAATTTTCGCCCGTTCTGCATGGGCCACTTGCTGTGCTGGTATATCTGCACAATCACATGATCGTCACCGACAAACTCATCTTCGAAGCCGTAAACGCACAGTCCTGGATCCCCGTATTCGAACTCGCCGCCTGCTGCCAGTACCACGATATGCAGCTCCGGGTGGACTCCCCGTACAGACTGCAAGGTGTATTTCTGCACTAGCAGCACAGCAAGCATTTGGTAAAGCACATACAGGGTGATAAGATGTAGCACCTGCCACTAAATCTTTGTCTTCAATGCCCACTGTTCTAGTCGCTCTCTGAAAGCCTGCTCCGTCATTTCCAAATGCTCATCATACAATGCTCCCTCAATTTCTAGTTCCGTGAGATGTGAGTTTTCATAAACGGAAAAATAACACAAAAGGAGAGAGAGAGAGAGAGAGAGAAAGATCCTACTTATCTTGACATGCTATGTATTAAGTGATCATCACTAACTTCTAAGTGACCATCACTACCCTCTAAGTGACCATCACTATCCTCTAAGTGACCATCACTAACCTCTAAGTGGCCATCACTAACCTCTAAGTGAACATCACTAACTGCTCGTCATTACATGCTTAGTAACCATCACTTATCCGTTAGTGATGAACACTAATATTGTAGTGATCATCACTAGCATTCAGCCACAAATTTTATTGTTATCAGTATTATTATTATTATTATTATTATTATTATTATTATTATTATTATTATTACCTGATAACTGGCTATGCCTCAACCTTGCTTGGCAATGCGTTCCATGAGCAGAAACGCGTACACCTGTTCACTTCCCGCTGCTTTAACACCAGTTCTGTATGATTTCAGGAAAAACCCTTGCGAGAGCAAAGCTCCAAGAGTATCCCTGTGGTCGTGGGACATGCTGTTTGATTTACAGCTATCAGTAACCATGATATACTTTACCCGCTCGTCCTTGATTATTTTCAACAGGACTTTATGCTTATGGACTGGTTTCCAACCTTTCCAGAACAAGAACACTGTTATGTTCTCGTTCCAGTTCAACGCACGTGGTATTAAACCAACACGCGAGCGGCTTGAGCTTCTACACCCCATCGAATAACAGGCAACTCCTTCGACCACACAACGCGGTTGATAGATGGATTGTATGAACTTATTGAGCAGAAACAGCTCTTATCTAAACAAACCCCTATCAAGTTATCATGTGCGGCCCACAATACGCTGTATTTTTCATACCTGCTAAGGAATGCTATCTCAAAATGTCTGGTCTCTATGCCAGCGACTGCAGCCCAATCATCGTTCAAGGCAAAAAGAAGCACATCTCCCGATGCACACCCAATATCCAATAGACACATGTCTTTTTTTTCATCCCTGGGGATCCCTGCGAAACATGTCGCAAGGGATTGACTAGTCAAGGTCCCACCGATCCCATCACCTACACTACCAAGGTCCCTAATAGGTAAAGGTCCACTCAACTGTTGCGTTAGTCGCACCCGCCAGGCAGGAGCGGGCGGAAGAAACCGAGGATTAGAATTCCCACAATCCTCATGAACGCATACAGTGACACAAAACCTATTCATGTTGCCACAGCTGGTACAAACCCAAGGTGGCATTTCCGATTCCACTTCCAACGCCGAGGTACCACCAACCTGCCAAACATATTATTACTATTATTATTACTATTCCTCTTGACATGTTATGCATTAACCTCTAAGTGACCATCACTTACCTCTAAGTGACCATCACTAATGTCAAAGTGACCATCACTAACTTCAAAGTGACCATCACTAACTTCATAGTGACCATCACTAGCTTCATAGTGACCATCACTAACCTCTAAGTGACCGCACGCGCATCTGAATTAATATGACATTGTTCACGGCAGCGGCGTCAAGGCTAAGCAAAAAGAAGGCAACATTATGCCTTCTCCTTGCATAGCCACCAGAAACTAGTGAGAATTCCGAGAAGACACTATATTATTATTATTATTATTATTATTATTATTATTATTATTATTATTTAGGGAGTACATAGGCCATCGGTCCTTTCCATGGGCTGATTGGTATAAAGCTCCTAGAGTAATGTTCTATGCCGTCACTTCCTTTATTCCACCGATTGGTGTGGAGACTTTCCTTATGGAATGGAGGACTGGATGCACATGGCCTTGTGGCTCAGCAATTGGCAGGAGATACACTATTATTATTATTATTATTATTATTAGTCTTTGGAGCGGAGCCGCGTCACCGAACGGTCCCGTGCTACCAATGGAGGCACATGTCCGACAGGATCAAAGGCCAATTGACTGATAAGTCTATTATTATTATTATTATTATTATTATTATTATTATTATTATTATTATTATTATTATTATTATTATTATTATTATTATTATTTATTACTATTACAGCCCAATGGCCTCAAGGCGTTAAACTGTGACACCAACTCATAACCCTTTGGTGGTAGATGCTGGGGAGGAGGGTCGTTGCGCGCGTAAAAGATCTTAAACTCCGCATATGCTGGTTGATAGCCCAGGACGTATGTATGTATGTATGCATGCATGCATGCATGCATGTATGTATGTGTATGTATGTATGTATGTATGTATGTATGTATGGTCTGTCTGTATGTATGTATGTATGTATGTATGTACGTGTGTGTGTATGTATAACGTATGTATGTATGTATGTATGTATGTATGTATCCCAGCAGACACCAGATTGTTATGGGTGGGGTTTCGAGGCAGCTCTAGCAACCGCGCTTGGTGTATGCACTTGCACATTCGGTGACGTCTTGCAAGAGGTTGCTGGGACTGCGGAATAACCTCGGCTTAGTGCAGTCTTGCCCTCAATAGCTCCATCGGTGGCCCCGATTATCAGGCGAGAGACTGACACGGGGGGGTGGAGGACCTCGAACAAGGGTATTGGAGGCTTATGTCCGTTGAGGATATGCCATTAGCTGCATCAGTACGCCTCAGATATAGTAGTAAATAGTATTACTATTATTATTAATTACTATTCCTCTTGACATACTATGCATTAAGTGATCATCACTAACGTCTAAGTGACCATCACTAACCTCTAAGTAACCATCACTAGCCTCTAAGTGACCATCACTAGCCTCTAAGTGACCATCGCTAACTGCTAAGTGACCATCACTACATACTATGTGGCTTTCACTATCCATTTAGTAATCAACACTGCCAAGTAAGTGACCAGGGACTCACAGGAACGGATTCAGTGTTCCCCACTGTAAGCGATGGAGCTTATATCCATAACGCTCCAGAAACCACTCGCGATAAGAACGACTGTAAAAAACTGTAAGCGGTTGTGCACAAAAAATATCATGTAACGATTGAACGTACACTTTATACGTCGATTTTGATTTCCCAACGACGACAAATTCGCAATTTGGAAGATCGCTGTGTTGAACTAAGAAACCTCCACCCTTTGTCAATGCCTTATGTCCCGCTTCCAGATTTTTTGGCACTGACTAACTATTTCATCACGCATATGTTGCGGTACAACAAGCGAAACTCCAGCCTCCTCGATAGCAAGGACATAGCTATACCCAAGTACTTGTTTCGGGGAACTAGTCCAGACACCATCGTACTTGAGCAACAATGTCTTCGCGTGACATAACAGAGATCCAAACCATTTGGGATGTTTAGGAACAACTGCAACTCCCAATGCGGAGGCGCCGGGAATACGAACAAGAGAGAAGAATCCACAGTCCAGCAAGCTTGGCTTGCGTGCACGCGAACTAATATTCTCGCGAGTAGGGTCAGAATGTTCCTTTACCCAACGCGCACTTACCACCAGCTAACATACAACCAATAGTGACTCGCTACGATTATTCTTACTACTAACGGTGGGTGGGCGGTGGGGGTGATGGGTGGGTGGGTGGGGGGTGGGGGGACCAGGTCACGCTTGAACTCGATAATTGCTGCAGCGTCCTTTTTCTGCTTCCCTTTCCCAGTTCCCTTTCCCGCTCCCTTTGCTTTCGATTTCTCCTTTCCCTTGTTCTTGCCACCTACATGACACATGTACATTGCGCACACTACACTACACTACAATGAAAGTTACCTCCCTTTGCTGTCTTGTCTTGCTTGTCCTTGCCCCGGGCGGCGGCGCGTAGTCTTCGTCCTCAGGGTTTTGCTCGTCGTCCTCCTCGCCAGACTCGTCCTCTTCCTCGTCCTTGCAAGCGCTACGTCCTACAAGCACAAGTAACTGCAGAGAAAAACCATAACAATACGCAGGACTATTCTTTTTCTTGTTCCTCTGCAGTTAGTTGTAACCATAACAATAAGCGCGCAGGACTATTCTTTTCCTTGTTCCTTTGCAGTTACCCTTTTTTTTCTTTGTCATGTTCTTGCGTCGACGCTTCGCGCTGTGCTTGCGTTCCTTTTTAGCTTGATCCTCTGCTTCCTCTCCACTTTCTTCCTCGTCTTCGCGTCTACGCTGCGCGCTCGTCTTCGATTCCTCCGATTCTTCATCTTCTTCTTCGGTCGCTGCCTGCACTTGCTCCGACTGCATGCAGTCCCCTGGGTCTTCATCCTCCTCCTCCTGCTGCTTCTGCTTCTTCCGTGCTGGTGCTAGGTCCTCTTCAACCTGAGAGGGTACAGCCTTCAGCTCTTCCTGTCGCCTTGCCTCGAACTTGGACAATGCCCCTTTCTGTTTCAGTTTCGAGACAGAGAGAGAGAGAGAGAGAGAGAGAGAGATCGTCACTACATACTAAGTGATGGGCACTAACAATTTAGTGATGGGAACTAAACACTTATACGTAGTACGTAGTGCTGATCACTAACCATAGTGACGATCACTATAAAAAATAACGCAGTGACCATCACTACTCATGTAGTGCACATCACTTAATATGTCATGTAATCCTGAAATGACTACATGTTTAGTGATGGGAACTAGCAACTGAGTGATGATCACTAACAACGAATAAGTAGTGATGGTCGGTCACTGGCCATAGTGACTATCACTATCTAAAGTAGTGATGGTCACTGACAATAGTGACTACCGCTACCCACAAGTATCTAGTGATGAACACTACAACTCAAGTGCCCATCACTACATACTAAGTGATGAGAGAGAGAGGGAGAGAGGGAGGGAGGGAGGGAGACCCTTTTGGATTTTGTGCAGAGCAAGCGCATCCGCCAGAAGACCGTCGCGTTGACCATGTTTGCCGACCAGGGGCCCACTCGGTTAAAGAAAAAATTATGTAAGCGCAAGTAACGCCGCGTGGTATCGTCAGGGACCCCTCCTTTCTTGATAACATTCGTTGCATGTTGCACCCACTGGCTGTAAGCTACACAATACAAAAAGGAGAGAAAGAAAAGCAGCATAGTAAGTGGACGCATATATATATATATGTATATAGATATATAATATATATATAGAGATATATAGATAGAGATAGAGAGAAAGAAAGAAAGAGAGGGAGAGAGAGAGAGAGAGGGAGAGAGAGAGATCATACTATCTATCTTCTTGTTCGTATACGGGAAATAATGGAGCGCCGTGAGATCACACAACTGATTGATAATATGCCTGTTCAAAGACGCGTCCGTGATGCCTGCCACGGTAACCTACAGACAGAGAGCGAGAGAGAGAAGAATGAGAGAGTATGTGTTTGAGACACACACAGAGAGTTATCATTATTATTATTATTATTATTATTATTATTATTATTGGACACCGTGATAGCCCAGTGGTCAAGTTCTACCATCTGGGCCCTGTCGCCAGTTCGATTCCCGTCGGTGCTACCAGTATTTTCATTGAACATACCGGTCCGTCTGGACCAGTATTTTCATTGAACATACCGGCCCGTCTGGAAGTGTTGGAACTGCCCTTGCGGGGGTGTCATTAGAGCTTATCGTCAATTCTTCGTACTCCCCTCACGGGTGAGACGATGGAGGCGCATGTGCAGAAATGCATCAGCCATTGACAGAGAAGCACTATTATTATTATTATTATTATTATTATTATTATTATTATTATTATTATTATTATTATTATTATTATTAATGGACACCGTGATAGCCCAGTGGTCAAGTTCTACCATCTGGGCCCTGTCGCCAGTTCGATTCCCGTCGGTGCTACCAGTATTTTCATTGAACATACCGGTCCGTCTGGACCAGTATTTTCATTGAACATACCGGCCCGTCTGGAAGTGTTGGAACTGCCCTTGCGGGGGTGTCATTAGAGCTTATCGTCAATTCTTCGTACTCCCCTCACGGGTGAGACGATGGAGGCGCATGTGCAGAAATGCATCAGCCATTGACAGAGAAGCACTATTATTATTATTATTATTATTATTATTATTATTATTATTATTATTATTATTATTATTATTATTATTATTATTTTGGACACCGTGATAGCCCAGTGGTCAAGTTCTACCATCTGGGCCCTGTCGCCAGTTCGATTCCCGTCGGTGCCACCAGTATTTTCATTGAACGTAACGATCCGTCTGGACCAGTATTTTCATTGAACCTACCGGCCCGTCTGGAAGTGTTGGAACTGCCCTTGCGGGCGTGTCATTAGAGCTTATCGTCAATTCTTCGTACTCCCCTCACGGGTGAGACGATGGAGGCGCATGTGCAGAAATGCATCAGCCATTGACAGAGAAGCACTATTATTATTATTATTATTATTATTATTATTATTATTATTATTATTATTTGATAGCCCAGTGGTCAAGTTCTACCATCTGGGCCCTGTCGCCAGTTCGATTCCCGTCGGTGCCACCAGTATTTTCATTGAACATACCTGTCTATTTCTGGACCAGTATTTTCATTGAACATACCGGCCCGTCTGGAAGTGTTGGAACTGCCCTTGCGGGGGTGTCATTAGAGCTTATCGTCAATTCTTCGTACTCCCCTCACGGGTGAGACGATGGAGGCGCATGTGCAGAAATGCATCAGCCATTGACAGAGAAGCACTATTATTATTATTATTATTATTATTATTATTATTATTATTATTATTATTATTATTATTATTATTATTATTATTATTATTATTATTATTATTAGGGAGTACATAGGCCATCGGTCCCTTTCAATGGGCTGATTGGAATATAAAGCTTCTAGAGAAATGTTCTATGCCGTCACTTCCTTTATTCCACCGATTGGTGTGGAGACTTTCCTTATGGAATGGAGGACTGGATGCACATGGCCTTTTGGCTCAGCAATTGGCAGACGATACATACATATTATTATTATTATTATTATTATTATTATTATTATTATTATTATTATTATTATTATTATTATTATATTATTATTATTATTATTATTATTATTATTATTATTATTATTATTATTATTATTATTATTATTATTATTATTATTATTATTATTATTATTATTATTATTATTATTATTATTATTATTATTATTATTATTATTATTATTATCATTATTATTATTATGATTATTGTCTTGCCCGTTGAGATCGGTTGTCAACTGGGGGCAGGTGTCGGTTGACACCGACCGGTTCCGGCATCAGTACCAGATGAGATGGTAGTAACACAGACCCACGTGTTTCGCTAAGGTAACACCCGAAGGTGCTACATTAGCTACTCGCATGGAATCTTCGTTTACTTCCCTATTACCTCAGGTAACTGAATTGGGAGTGGCGGCTGGACTTGTTACCATCGATCTCTAATTGGGCTTGTTAATATTATTATTGTTACTAGTCCTTTATTGTTATTATCATTATTATTAATATTGACATGCTATGCATTAAGTGATCATCACTAACCCCTAAGTGACCATCACTATCTTCTAAGTGACCATCACTAACATCTAAGTGACCATCACTAACTTTTAAGTGACCATCACTAACCTTTAAGTGACCATCACTAACTTCTGATTGGCAGTCATTCAACAACATCACTAACTTCGAAGTGACCATCACTAACTAGCCTCAACGTGACCATCACTAACTTCGAAGTGACCATCAATAACTTCAGAGAGAAGGGACCATCACTGACCTCAAAGTGACCATCACTAACCTCGAAGTGACCATCACTAACTTCAGAGAGAGGAGGGAAAAGAGAGAGAGAGAGAGAGAGAGAAAAAAAGAGAGAGAGAGAGAGAGAGAGAGAGAGGGAGACCTTCGCTATGTTCCTGTCCATTTGCCTTCTGAACTGGTACACTCCAGGAATACCTTTATGCTGACTAAAGATCAGACCTGCAATGTCCAGCTTCGCTGGCTTTGGATCTAACTGTTCATAGTTGATCACGGGCAGTGCTGCTCTCACAGCCTCCAACGTCACCTTTGACTCCTTGCCCCAGGGCCTGCACATACCCACGCAATACATGAAGCAGTAACATATGCACACAGTTTTTTCATTTTTTATGTACTGCGTGGGTAAGTTACTCTGTCACGGGCATGTTGGCGAACAGTTTGCTTTTGGAGAAATCCTTGAGAGCTTTCGTCGTGACTCGCAGAGAAGCCTCTGTACATGGCAAGCTATGCAATAAGTGATCATCACTAGCAGCTAAGTGACCATCACTAATCTGTAAGTGACCATCACTAACGTCTAAGTGACCATCACTAACGTCTAAGTGACCATCACTAACTGCTAAGTAACCATCACTACATCCGTAATGACCCAATATTTGCAGTGGAAGACTCTTCGTCATCTTCGCATCTGCGAAGACCTTCACGTGGGAATCCAGCAAGTCCTTGAAGGACACCCTAGATGGTTACATTGCAATCACACTGTATTTGTCTAATTGACTGACAAGAAACTAAAGACGATAAGCGTTGTTTGGTGTTTTCTTCTTAAACATTTCTTCTTGTTAACAAGCAAGCTAGCTAGTTTTGGGGGAACGAATACCTGAGTCCGATTTGAATCGCAGTTGGGTTTGCTTTCTTTGCGGCCTCCAAGTGAGCAGTGCACAGTCCCGTCACTTGTTCCGCAAACTCTTCTGCGGGCGCGACCTCCGTAACATAAATGGTGTCCTTGTCCACCAGTTCTTCCTCACCTTCAGACCCCTCACTCAATTGATCTTCTGGCACGGGTGTTTCATCCTTCTCCTCTCCAAGAATGTCCAGCATTTCTTCCACGCTTCGCTCTGCCTGCGCTGGGCTAGAGCCGGCTGGCGGCGATGCGCTGGTTGCAGAGGTGCCTGTAGCTGCAGGCGCTTCTATCGAGTAGAAAAAGAAGTAAATTAGTACTTAGTATGTAGTGCTGAGAACTTACAATGTAGTGATGAGAACTTACAATGGGGTATGGGCACTATGTAGTGATGGGCACTTGTTATATAGTGATGGGCACTTACTATGTAGTGATGGGCACTTACTATGTAGTGATGGGCACTTACTATGTAGTGATAGGCACTTACTATGTAGTGATGGGCACTTACTATGTAGTGATGGGCACTTACTATGTAGTGATTGGCACTTACTATGTAGTGATGGTCACTTACTATGTACTGATGGGCACTTACTATGTAGTGATGACACACACACATACATACATACATACATACACACACATACATACATGCATACGTATACACACACACATACATACATACATACATACATATCTATCTATCTATTTATCTATCTATCTATCTATCTATCTATCTATCTATCTATCTATCTATCTATCTATCTATCTATCTATCTATCTAGTGATGGGCACTTACTCTGTACTGATGGGAACTTACTATGCAGTGATGGGCACTTACTATGTAGTGATTGGCACTTACTGTGTAGTGATAGGTACTTACTATGAAGTGATCATGATGGGCACTTACTATACAGTGATGTGCACTTACTATATAGTGATGGGCACTTACTATGTAGTGAAACTTGCTATGTAGTGATGGGCACTTATTATGTAGTGATGGGCACTTACCTACAAATGCTGGCATTCGTTTGGACGTTGCTATCCACTCTTTCACCGCGAGGCTCTGCTGCCCTGGCCAGCTGACATGAGTTAAAATCTTTCCACTACCGCCAAGCTCTATGAGCGCTTGCTGCCGGCAATACAGATCTTGTGCATGCAGACATTGCTCCTCGTTCCACCCAGAATCCTCAATCCCTCCATCACGTAAAACAATGTCGCTCTGGAGTAGTATTGCTGTCTGCTGCGCTTTTGGTGTAAAAATCGAAGTCAAAATCAAGCCTGGGACAGGCCATAAATTGTCCCACCCAAAGGCCACGCTCCTTGATGAAAGCTTGAAGGCCGCCTGGGTGCTTCTGTGCCATGAAATAAATACCGACCGCGTCTTTAACCGCGTCTTTTACTTCCGAGCCTTGTCGCTGCAAGTAGGCTTGCACTACCTACATACAGAGATAAAAAGATACACACACACACATTTTAAATATCTGCATCTATATCTAATATCTACCTATCTATCTATCTACCTATTCACCCATCTATCTATCCATCAATCTACCTATCTACTAAGTGATGGGCACTAACCATGTAGTGATGGGCACTAAATATAACACGTAGTGCTGGTCACTAACCATAGTGACGATCACTACAAAATAAAACACAGTGACCATCACTAACAATTTAGTGCGCATCACTTGCTATGTCTGCAATACTGAAATGACTATATATTTAGTGATGAGCACTACCAATGTAGTGATGGGCACTAAATATTCATACGTAGCGCTGGTCACTAACCATAGTGACGATCACTACAAAATAAAACACAGTGACCATCACTATCAATTTAGTGATGATCACTATCTATCTATCTATCTATCTATCTATCTATCTATCTATGTATCTATCTATCTATCTATCTAGCTATCTATCTATGTATCTATCTATGTATCTATCTATGTATCTATGTATCTATGTATCTATCTATCTATCTATCTATCTATCTATCTATCTATCTATCTATCTATCTATCTATCTATCTATCTATCTATCTATCTATCTATCTATCTATCTATCTATCTATCTATCTATCTATCTATGTATCTATGTATCTATGTATCTATCTATCTATCTATTTATCTATCTATCTATCTATCTATCTATGTATCTATCTATCTATATATCTATGTATCTATGTATCTATGTATCTATCTATCTATCTATCTATCTATCTATCTATCTATCTATCTATCTATCTATCTTTGTATCTATCTATCTACCTATCTATGTACCTTGGACTCTAAGAATGCAGCGCAGTCTGCATCAGCGTCTTTCCATGCGTCGAAAGGACCTGTCTCCGACCTCAGGGCGTCCTTGTCCCCTAAGTGTTTTGTATGTATGTATGTATATTGAACAAATGTATGTATGTATGTATGTATGTATGTATGAATATTGCAAAATTGTATCTATTTTATGTAAAATTGTAACTACGACTACATACTAAGTGATGGGCACTAACTAGGTAGTGATGGGCACTAAATATTTATATGTAGTGCTGGTCACTAACAATAGTGACGATCACTACAAAATAAAACACAGTGACGATCACTAACAATCTAGTGCGCATCACTTACTATGTCATGTAATACTGAAATGACTATACGTTTAGTGATGGTCACTAACCACTGAGTGATGATCACTAACAAGGAATAATTAGTGATGGTCACTGGCAATAGTGACTATCACTATCTACACGTATCTAGTGATGAACACTAACAATTAAGTGCCCATCACTAAACTTCAGTGACTGTCACTATGATGTACAGAGAGAGAGAGAGAGAGAGAGAGAGAGGCAGAGAGCAGACAAAATTATGTGTCAGTTACGCAGACACACACACACTGGAGAGAGAGAGAGAGAGAGAGTCTGAGAGAGAAAGGGAAAGAAAGAGAGAGAGAGAGGGAGAGAAAGAGAGATGAGAGAGTGAGAGAGAGTGAGAGAGAGAGTGAGACAGAGAGAGAGAGAGCGAGAGAGAGAGAAAGAGAGAGAGAGAGAGAGAGAGAGAGAGGGAGAGAAAGAGCTCGAGAGAGATGGGAGAGGGAGAGAGAGGGAGAGAGAGAGAGAAAGAGAGAGAGAAAGAGAGAGAGAAAGAGAGAGAGAGAGAGAGAGAGATGAGAAAGAGAGAGTGAGAGAGAGAGAGAGAGTGAGAGAAAGAGAGAGTGAGAGAAAATATTAATTTTAATAACTATAATACAATATTAATACTGAGCCGCTGAATACTCATTTAATATTAATATCTTCCTTAATACACTCAACTGAATAATTAGGTTTCCACTTTTGATAAAGGTATAACTTACTACTATACTTCTTTCAATAAAAGCGAAGAAGAAGAAGAAGAGAGACAGAGAGGGAGAGAGAGAGGGAGAGAAAGAGAGAGAGAGAGAGAGAGAGAGAGATAGAGAGAAAGAGCTCGAGAGAAATGGGAGAGGGAGAGAGGGAGAGAGAGAGAGAGAGAGAGAGAGGGAGGGAGAGAGAAAGAGAGAGAGAGAGAGAGACCTACAGCCGTTGCATTAATATTGGACGACTTGCCGTCATCGATCTTTACTACTGTCGAATCGTGGGCAGTTTGAGATCGCGTGCACTTCGAGGGAGAATCTGGGCTTGTCTCTAGAGAGAGAGAGAGAGAGAGAGAGAGAGAAAGAGAGAGAGAGAGAGAGAGAGATAGAGATCATAGAGAGAGAGAGAGAGAGAGAGATCGACTAGAGAGAGAGAGCACAAGTGTGAGAGCGAGAGAGAGAGAGAGAGAGAGAGAGAGAGAAAGAGAGAGATTGACTCGAGAGACCTGTAACCGTTTTATTGGAATTGCCGTCATCGTTCCCCTGTTCCTGCTTGTTTTTTTTCTTGGCGGCTACATAAAGTGTAGAAATGGTGGTAGATTTGTTACGTTATGTGAACGTTACGTTGTGCAAAAAGTGGTGGTAGTCATCTTGCAAGAGAAAGCAGGGTACCATGTCGGCGCGAAGTCAGTTTTTCGAACTGATCAGACCGTTTTTTTTGCTTTTCCAAACTTATGAGTTCAGGACTCTATTGGTAATGGACCGACCTGACAAGTTTTTTCAAACAGACCAGATTTTTGAGGCCAAGGTTCATTTTCATTCAGACTAGTACTGCAGCTGGTACCGGTAATAATACACACACATACATACATACACACATACATACATACATACACACACATACACACACACATACATACATACATAAATACATACATACATATATACATACAATATTAATACATATAACACATACATACACACATACATACATACATACATACATACATACATACATGCATACATACAAACACACACACACACATACATACATACATAGACACAAACACACACAAACACACACAAACACATACATACATACACACATACATACATACATACGTACATACTTACATACAAACACACACACATACATACATACATACATACATACATACATACGTATACATACATACGTATACATACATACATACATACATGCATACACATATACATACAT
The DNA here is from genome assembly GCA_019918135.1 of Paulinella micropora. Taxonomy (NCBI): domain Eukaryota; phylum Cercozoa; class Imbricatea; order Euglyphida; family Paulinellidae; genus Paulinella; species Paulinella micropora. The sequence goes on along the minus strand of WBZZ01000881.1, from coordinate 25,252 downwards.
ACACACACACAAGCATATACATACATACATACATACATACATACATACATACACACACACACATACACACATATACATACATACATACATACACAGATACATACATACATACATACATACGTATACATACATACGTATACACACATACGTATACATACATACGTATACATACATACGTACATACATACATGCATACACATATACATACATACACACACAAACATATACATACATACATACATACATACATGCATACATACATACACACATACATACACACACATACATACATACATACACACATACATACATACATACATACACATAATTATACACACACACACATACACACATACATACGTATACATACATACGTATACATACATACACACATACATACATACATACATACATACACAGATACATACATACATACGTACATACGTATACATACATACGTATACATACATACGTATACATACATACGTATACATACATACATACATACATACATACATACATGCATACACATATATGTACATACACACACACAAACATATACATACATACATACATACATACATACATACATGCATACATACATACACACACACACATACATACATACATACACACATACATACATACATACATACATACATACACATAATTATACACACACACACATACACACATACATACGTATACATACATACGTATACATACATATATACATACATACATGCATACACATATACATACATACAGACATACACATAATTATACACACACACACATACACACACATACATACACACATACACACATACATACATACATGCATACATACAATACAGACATACACATAATTATACGCACATACATACATACATACATACATACATACACACACACATACATACACACATACACATATACATGCATACATGCATACATACATACAAACACACACACACACACATACTTACATACATACATACACATATCTATCTATCTATCTATCTATCTATATATCTATCTATCTATCTATCTATCTATCTATCTATCTATCTATCTATCTATCTATCTTATCTATCTATCTATCTATCTTATCTATCTATCTATCTATCTATCTATCTATCTATCTATCTATCTATCTATCTATCTATCTATCTATCTATCTATCTATCTTATCTATCTATCTTATCTATCTATCTATCTATTTATCTATTTATCTGTATATATATATATCTATATCTATCTATATCTATCTATATCTATCTATCTAGGTATCTTTTTAGCCTCGGCGAACGATGCCGCGCGGTCGTGGCGTCGAGGCCTGCAAGTGTGCTTCGTGCAGAGGTAGCAAACAACTGGCATACTCGACGAGGTACACTGTTGATAATAATAGTATGTATAATTGCTGGCTAGCAAGGATGGTTATGCTCTCGGACATACTGTTTTTAATTATAATGTGTCTAAGTGACCATCACTACAATTTAAGTGACAATCACTAATTGGTGAGTGACCATCACTATTAGTAAGTGATCAGCACTGCATTTTTAATGATCATCACTATGCATACATCCCTCCCTACGCACGCAATTCTGCTTGAACAGGCGCAAACATGTGCAAAAATATGGATGGCATTTTCCCAGAGAGCGAGTCAGACACTCTGCAACTGTAGCTGTAACACGACGTCCGCGGGCAGCTCTGGCAATATCTGACTCAGAGGAAGAAGATGGAGTCGGACACCTTGCAGCTGGTCGCAGCGACCCTGTAGGACCTCCCCTGGCACCTCTGGAGTTAGCTGGTCCAGACAATCAAGATTCGGGCCCGGACGATGAGGATGCTGATCTTTATCCAGCGTCCAGCGAGGATGAAGAGATGCAAGGCTTGCGTCCTCCACGCTTGGCGGGGGGACGGCAAGGTGTGCCTGCTGCGTTATCGTACGCAGAGCAGTTTGTGCAAGGGCCTGGTCCGGCTTACGCAACAGCGACTGTGGCTCAAGTAGTCGCTGCCCTGTTGCAAATTCAACAGCGACACAATGGCAGTCACGAAATCATGGAAGCTGTGTACGCCGTGATAAGAGACCTTGTTGTGCCAGATGCATCAGTAAGCAGTTGGCACAAAGTCAAGATGGCAGTTGCAGGCACAAGGGACCAAAGTACCATGATCCATCACAGGTACTGTTAAGATAAAATATCCAATATGTGTGATGAATTCGAATCCAATGTGTGTGATGAATGTGAATGAATGTTAGGTGTTACAACTAAGTGACCATCACTAACCTCTAAGTGACCATCACTAACCTCTAAGTGACCATCACTAACCCCTAAGTGACCATCACTAAACGCAAAGTGACCATCACTAACTATTAAGTGACCATCACTACATACTATGATGAAATACCTAATATGTGTGATGAATCCAATATGTGTGATGAATGTGAATGAATGTTAGGTGTTACATCTAAGTGACCATCACTAACCTCTAAGTGACCATCACTAAACTCTAAGTGACCATCACTAACCTCTAAGTGACCATCACTAAACGCAAAGTGACCATCACTAACTATTAAGTGATCATCACTACATACTATGATGAAATATCTAATATGTGGAATCCAATATGTGTGATGAATGTGAATGAATGTTAGGTGTTACTTGGAGTGTTCGCTTACTCCTGCTGCAGACAAGGCATCCGAATGCTCTAACGGACACCCCTTGCGAGGGGAAAGGGTTTTGCGGCGGACATTGGTACGCAACTGGATGCAAGTATGGTGAACAGGACTTGGAACCAGCTTCAAGCAAGCAGGCAGGTCCACGACGCGCGAGCTGCCGCTGAACCAGGATTTATGTGCTGCATCCGCTGTTCACCCCGCTACAAGCTGAAAATGCAGCAAGCAGCGAGCTCTGCGGCGGGTGCACTGCAAGAGATCTGCGTCATACCAGTTTTGCTGGGATCCGATGGCACGCCTGTGGTTTCTACACAGTACAGTGCCCCCCACAGTGTATGGGTAAACACCATCAAGAATATTGCCTTCTCTACATCAGGCGAGCTGTGGATGGGAGGCATAGTGGGAGGTCAGTATATCCCCCCAAGCCTGAAAACAGCCTTTTCGACTCTGGTCAATCAGCTGCGCCATGCATATTTGCCGCGTATGGTGCGTGACCGGGAAGGAGTCGAGAAGACATGCAGGGTCCTATGCTTAGGAGTGATGGCAGACGGCCAAGGTCAAAAGCATATCGCCGGTACTAATCAGAGCGGCAAGTACGCATGTCGCTGCTGCTTCACAGAGTTTGTCACAATCGGGAGCACTCATACTATCACTCCGCACTTTCGAGCCTTTCTCCCAGTCGGTCATCCCATGCGCACTGATGCTCGTTATGGACCGCCCTGTGCCACGACTCCACCCCAAAACAAGACAGCTGTGTGGTATGCTGCTCGAGCGTCGGACGTGCGACGACATAACGAAGGTCTTCGTCCGTTCCAAAAGCCGCACCATTCTCAAGGTGTCAAGTATGATAATGCGTGCCAAGGAATCCCTGCCTTCGATTCTGTGTTGGATATGATGGTTGATGGAATGCACGTTGACGAAAACGCCGTTGCGCATATTGTTGCAATGACGTCGGATGACTCTGAAGGAAAGAAACATCCCAAACACAAGCCCCTGCCAGGTCAGCCAAGACCTGTACGCAGAGAGCGTGATGACACGGACGCCCAATACGAGGCTCGACTCATAAGAGAAGAAGCTCTCTTTGCTGCACGCGTAGCAGTACTCGAACCTGGCCTTGGGAATTTCTATCAGGAAGGAGATCGACATACGTTACATGGCAGTGCGGGCACTGCGAGGGCAGCGTGGGACGGGGTCACCGTACGGAACATTTGGCAAGGCCAAGGTAGCGGACGCTTCGTTTTTCCTTCGTTTTTGTGGCCCTTGGATTTATGATGGTCTGGGCATCAATCAAGTGTTTAGCGCGTCTTTTTCTTGTTCTGCTCGTAACCAAACTGCGCAAAATACCTAGCGACCCAGTGGCATTGAACAACCTAGGCACGTGGATCACTGAACAGGTACTCTGGCAACAAAAAAAAAAAAAAAAAAAAAAAAAAAAAAAAAAAAAAAAAAAAAAGTAAACAGTAGTGATAGTCACTACCGTTTTAGTGATGGGCACTAGCCTTGTAGTGATGGGCACTAGACCGGTAGTGATGGGCACTAGCATCTTAGTGATGATCACTATAGTGGTCGTCATCATAGAGTATATTGTCTAGTCACTACATCTTGACAATACTAATAATGATCATTGTATGCAAGATTTACATTGAATGGACGTAATGTATGAAGGTGAACATATCCTTGTAGGTAGTGAAGATTGCAAGTGTCCTGCCCAGGACGGAGCATACCTTTTGGCTGCATCAACTTGTGTGTGGAGTTATGCATCACATGAAGAATTGGGGACCTCTACCAGACACTTCTGCGTATTGGCTAGAGAGGCAGCAGAAGTTCCTGAAATGCCAAGTACACAGCCAGAAAGACCCTGAAATGACTCTTTTCAAACGCTGGAGTGATGTTGCATGTCTGAAGACTACATTTGGACAGGCACTCTCCGACTTGCAACAAAGCGCTGCCATGCCAAACACCAGGAAGAAATGCTTTTAGTTTGATGAAAAACAGCTCCAGCTCCAGGTGAATCCGGATGAACCAAACAAGTTAATTTGTACATAAAAGTACAAGCTAGCTGAAGAGCAGCGTACGGATGTCATTTTGTTCTTGGAAAAGTACTGGGAGTTAGGACTTTCTCGAGTTGATGAAAACAAGATGCAAACAAATGAATGTCCTGATTTCTCTGCTCTTCGTTGTGACGTTACTAAGCACCGGAGGGCAGTCGTCCGAGCGGTGTGCATGATATGTGGTGAAGCATCCAACAAACGTTACGCAGGAGGAACATGTGCAGTTGCAAAGGAAGATATCAAAAGAGATTTTCCAGGTGGGGTTCGCAGCAGTGCGAGATATGGTGCATATATCCGCTATTACCTTGCAGTGACATTGACCAATCCAGACATAACTTTGGAACTCGCAGCGGTAGAGCTTCTGCGGTGCTACGCAGATCCCAAAAAGCGTGGTATGTGGCTATGTAAAGCGGTTCCCGATCGCAAAGAGAAGATTGCAATTTCTCCCTTTGAGCTCATTGGAGATGCCTTGCGTGACTGCAGACGTACCTACCAAGAGTGGCTGCATGTATTGGATTCCGGTCGATGATTCCATTCTGCCTGATTATATGCAAGAGGCAGTGGATAGGTTGGTGGATGGTAAGGATCCTGCACCAGCACCTAACCAAGACATTCCTGAGGTTGATATTGATGCGTTATATGCGAGCGACAGTGAGGCTGATCAGAAACTGCCAGAAGCAATACAAATACTAGAGGTGAATCTGAAATTGTCAGATGATGAGGCGGACCAAGGTGGGGTGGACTCTAGGCCTGACGCTCCTAGTCTAAACGAGATTTTTGCGGCCCCGGACGGTGAGGAAAATAATGATAGCGATGCTGAGTACTTCTTGGATCAGCAGGAGACAGATGTAAGAAATTAATTGAATCCAGCAACATTTTAGACACAGTCTACCTTTTAAATCAAGACACTGATTATTAAAAATATCACAGTGACGCTCATATTTATACAGAGACAGAGTATAGATAACTTTAATATGATGTTCAATATAACTAGTTCCTGTCACTATGACCTTAGTGATAGACATTCACAAGGTAGTGATGGTCACTACATTATGACACTTAGTGATGATCACTAGACTTGTATTAGCTTGAGCGTGTAGTGATCATCACTGAGACACACTCTAAACAAGATCACTACCCTAGTGCTCGTCACTATGGTTTTTATCACTAACTTTTTTTAGTTTTGTAACACATCACTAACGTAGCGATGGTCACTACGTATTTCATCACTAACGTTCATCATAGATCACTAGTGTAGTGATGATCACTACGTGTTTCATCACTAACTTTTTTTAGTTTTGTAACACATCACTAACGTAGTGATGATCACTACGTATTCCATCACTAACTTTCATCAAGATCACTAGTGGTAGTGATGATCACTACGTATTTCATCACTAACTTTTTCTAACTTTTTCAATAATGCAAATGGGTAGTGATCATCACTACCCTCATCACTAAGAAAAAATATTCATCGCTACCAGCGTAGTGATGCATCACTACGTGCTAAGTGATCATCACTTCATTTCATCAGTGTAGTGTTTTGACAACTGGTTTGATTACGCTCGTGGTGCTTTTTTTTGTGGCTTGCACTGCTTGCCTAAAACTTTCTATTTTGTGTCGTCTGGATCACTCGTGGGGACCAGTCTCGTCACCAGCACTATCTTTTTTCTCGCTCCGCTACAAAAAAAAAGAAGAGGGTCTGGTAGAACTCCTCTGGGTTTTTTATTTTGAGCGGAGAAATTTTGGTAGTTAGTTGGAATTGGAGGGAAAGAGCTGATCTGAGCGGAGAGTTAACGTTAAGAGAGGCGTCTGTGTGTGTGTGAAAAGTTGGGTCAGGGAAGATGTTTTGAAAAGTTGTGAACTGGTAAAATGAATGGCTCCAAAAGTTTTTGGTAGAATTTGGGGTCTGGAGTGGCAAGACTACGTGGGGCATTTTTGAAATAGTCAGGCCGGGCTGCCGTCGATTGAAGGTGAATGTACGGTCAGGGGCTGCCATCGAAAAGCACGGTTTCTGCACTTTGACCTGACTAGGCTGCCCCTGATCGAACCAGTAACACCACTGGGTAGAACACATTGATTTGAGTATGTGTTCAAGTTTTGGGTTGTTTATTTGGTTGGGAACGCATCCAGGCCCACTTGTGGAATGCCTTGAAACATACCAAATTCACTCACAACACGCCTCCCATGACGGTTGCCGTCCTTGTAAGTCTCTTGTAGGACCAGCAAGTGTGAGTAATTACCACGATGGAGTGGATGGTTTCTCAAAATTGGAGTGGTGCACTTAACAGTAGCAGTAGTATTCTTATTTAATAGATGTTTACAAACAGGCACGAAACCTTTGGATTATACAAAAGGAATAATAAAACCTATTTACAAAGGTAAAGGAGCTAGACTACATGCTTCTCAGTACAGACCGGTTACACTGTTGTCTGTTACTGATAAGTTTTATGCTACGCTTTTATTGAATAGATTGAAAGCGTGGGTTGATTCGTCTAATCTTGTGCCTGTTGTACAGGGTGGTGCTCGTAAAGGAAGGGGAAGTCAGCACCAAATCTTTCTTCTTCACGAAGTTATCACTAATCACAAAGGTCCAACTTTTGCTGCCTTTCTTGATGTCTCTAAAGCGTTTGATTCTGTGGAGAGACAGACATTTTGTGGAGGAAATTAGAAAGCTTGGGTATATCTTCTTTTTTCCTGTCCGCCCTGAAAGGTCTTTATGCCAGAGTACAGAATAGAGTAGATACGGCTGAAGGCATGTCCCCTTGGTTTGATACCAATAGAGGTGTAAGGCAAGGGTGCCCTCTGTCACCTCTATTATACTGTCTCTATACCTCTGATTTAGCCAATAAATTACGCTCTCTTACTAAAGGAGTTACACTCTTTGCTCAAGACAAGGAACTTTCCTTTTCTCTATCGTTAAGTTGCCTCTTGTATATTGATGACATTGTCTTATTATCTAACTCTGCCCATGATTTGCAGAAACAATTAGATGTTTGTGCTATGTGGGCTGAAGACAATAATGCTGAATTTAATCAAGACAAATCTAACATTGTTATTTTAATAATAAGAATAATAAAGTCACTCACAATTGGACTCTTATGGGACAAAATGTCCTGGAGGCAGAAGCCTACACATATTTGGGAGTTATTTGTGATAAAAATTTGTCTTGGAAAATAATGAAGGCTGATAGGATAAAAAAAGCTAAGCAGTGCATCAATATGGTACTTGCTAAGGGAATAAGAAGGGGGGTTGCACCTAATATAGCTATGCAACTTATTACCTCTTCAGTGTTTCAGTCTATGGATTGGGGGTCTGAATTTTGGCACCCAAAAAGAACATGGAAAGATGGCAACAAAATAAATTATTATTTAGCTCGCAAAATTTTGCGTGTACCTAAAGACTTTCCTAATATTGTCTGTCAAGGGGAGTTGGGATTATGGTCAGTAGTTGGAAGAGGGAATATGAAAAGACTTTCTTTTTTTAAGTCCCTGCTTTCGTTCCCTGACCACAGTTTGCTTCACCAATGATATGTTCAGGATCAGTTTACTGAATACTTTAAGCAAAGCTAACAATAATTGGGTTGGAAGGGTTATAATGGACCTTAAAATGATCAAGCCTGTTTCGTCCACAAATGATATGCTTTTATTTATTAAGAATAGCCCTAAAACCGCAATTAAAATGCTCGTTCATAATTATGAGCAACAGGAATGGGTCAAAAATTTATCCACTTCAAACTTATCCTTCTATAAATCAGTCAAGAAAAATTTATCCATAGAACTTTATTTAAAAGGTAATTATGAGGGTGGGAGAAGATTGATCTCTGTCACTAGAGCAGGTTGCCTTTGTTTTGGCCTTTCTCATAGAGGCTTTGGTACTCCTGTGAATATTCCATGTGGAATTTGCACAACAAATGAACATTCAGAACTGCATGTCTTTAATGACTGCGCTTTGACAAAGCCTATTCTAAGGTCTCTACAAGTGAAATATTTTGGCTCGACCTTTTCTCCTGATGGTACTATTTCTAGTAACCATTGGACATCTTTATTAGGCACTTGGTCCTTAAACTCTTCTTTTCATATTGATGTTATGAGGGGTTTTCTAAAGGACTTCAATGTAGCCATTAAAGAGCTTTTATAAGCTCTAGAGGTTGTCATAAACTCATATATAGGTCGCATAGTTAGTTATGGAGGTTTCTTTTTGGAATCGTGCGTGGGTGCTTGGATTCGACCTTGATAATGGAGGCTTCTTGGATCCTGAGACTCGTGTTTAGTTTAGGGGATTTTGGACTTTCAGTATGTATAGATTATTTTATTAGCTTGAAGGAAGTCATCCCAGTAGTCCTGCTTCTGGTTTGTCTTTAGGAGTATAGTTTCCGTAAAGGGAACTGCTTTCCTATTAAACTACTACTACTACTACTACTACTACTACTACTAAGTCGCACCCCCCCTGCGACTTTTCACGGAACCTTACTGTTCTTCAGCTGACACCACTGCGTCAGCTGGCGCAAGCTTTCAGTCATGGCATCCACGTCAGACATTCCAGTGGCTCCTGCTTCTGGATCCCTCCACTCCCTCACAGGCCAGTTTTCTGGCATAGAGGTCAAGTTGGGGCAAGATCAAAAGCTTGTGATCGAAGGAGTGACTCTAGAAGCCAGCCTACAGCAAAACGGTTGTTTACAACTCAGCAAGTACGATATCACGAGTGGCAAAGATGCTTCTGCGAAGTTGGCCATCGAAAATGCGGCAAATGAAGTTGGAAAGCGGAAGGAGGACTTGGTCGCGGTTGAAGCTAAAATCACCGAGCTTCAAAGGCAGGCGCAGGAGCCTGACGCCTCGGACGAGGTCGGATTGGAGATAGGGCGAATGCTGGGCGTCAAAGGACAACACACCAGACGCATCAAACAGATCGAGGACAACAAGACGGTAACTGTTACATACGAGGTCACTAAGGTCAGAGTCTCGTTGGTCTTACAGCCTGGAATCGCCGTCACACCTGTGTTCTTGAGCCATCCTATAATCTGGGTTCTGCGAGACGCAGGTACGGTACAGAGCCTCAAGGAGAAGAAAACGGAGGAGATTCCGAAAGTCCAACACAAAGGGACATGGGGCAATAGCCAGTGCCGAAGTATGGTTGCAGTTGGGAAGTGTAGAGGCTACAAAGTCGATCATCAGAGCAAGTCGTACTGCGAATGTGGGCTTCCAAACAATTCGTGTGGGTTGTTTGGCCGAACTGGTCACACACGGCGGTACTGTCCGTGCTTGCACGGCACACGAGGTTACATGTGGAGCTGTTGCGGTTCGGTGGACCGAGATCTGTTCATATGCGAATCCCCAGCACCTAGTTCATATCTGCAGGCCAAGCGTAATCTTTTTGCGGGGGACGAGTGGGATAATGAAGGAGAAGAATATTAACTCCAGCGCCGCTGCCTACTCTATCCTCTTACCACTTTCTAGATCATACTTTTGTATCTTGCTCACTAGGTGGTAATGTGTCATAAATGGTTGTTTAACCATCCACTTGATATTATCGCGTCCCTTGCTGATTGATTTTGAGCACGTCCGGAATTCTGTTTCCTTTCCACTGACCAAATGGGAGGGTGTCACGGGGAAACTTCTTCTCATCTTCCAAAAAGAACTGTTCTAACTGTGACTTAAATTCTGGCTTGTCACTGGCGAAAGTCTGAAGTCTTTTGAACATGGGTAAATAATTCTGTCATATTTAAGCGATCTATGAAAAAAAACCTGTCATTAATAACGTAAAAGGTCATTTTAATCAACCAATAATTGGCTGCATCCTGGCTCGCGCTGGAGCGATGAAGGTGTTGCGTGTGTGCCACGCGAAACGATCACCGGTACGGCAAAAAAAGAAGCGGCAATTGGAGCAGTAAGCACGTGTACGCTTCCTGACCCAGTTGAGCATGCACACTACGCATGGAACAGTATGTTTGAGCTTTGCTGCTGGTTTCTTTTCACCTGGTACGACTGAGGCTGATAGGAGGTGGCCTGTACACTTCTGCCTTCCCACGACCAGACTGGACCTACTATCTTTCATGACCCCAAAATCAGGCGAGTGACAGATAGATAGATAGATAGATAGATAGATAGATAGATAGATAGATAGACAGACAGACAGACAGATAGATAGATAGATAGATAGATAGATAGATAGATAGATAGATATAATAGATAGATAGATAGATAGATAGATAGATAGATAGATAGATAATAGTAGATAGATAGATAGAAAGACATACAGACAGACAGACAGATAGATAGATCTATAGATCATCGCGATAGATAGATAGATAGATATATAGATAAGATAGATAGATAGATAGATAGATAGATAGATAGATGGATGGAATCATTGGATAGATAGATACTTGGAATAACTTGTCAAAATCCGGCGAGTCCCGAGGCACCTCCTGTCTGGGATCAACCAGATGGAAATATCGTTTTATATCCTCAAATCGCTTAAAGGACATGATGTCAGACAGATCTGGAAACTGCCAGATGGGGGATGAGGTCACTTGTCAGTAATTAGTCTCAGCAGGCATACCCATCACCCCCATTAACAAAATATTAATAATAGCTAAAAATGAAAGTATGTCCTCAAGTGTGACCGGTTGCCAAGGCCGCTGACGTTCTACACTACTGTGCTTACGCTTAAATTGAGCAATGATATTTATTGGTACTTCGGACTACGGACTGCCAAAACTCAAGGGGAACAAGTAAGTAAAATATATTAATATCTAGCATCGACAGGGAAAGGGGGGTTTTCGACCGGAGGTTCGGTTTTGGAACTCTTGGAAAGTCAGGTATGGCTCTCGGCACTGCGTTCTCCCCCGTACCTTGATGTATCGATAGAGCATGTCTTGAAATATTAATATCCAGCTTATTTCAGTATTGTTACGTTGAAAAATGATTTTATTCAGTTTGAAAAACACTGCCACATTTGTGGCAATGATCCACAAATGTGGCGCCTGCCTCGTTAAGGGTTAACTAGGATGCATGTTTAGCTGAGCCAGCTTAACCATCTCAATACATGTGCTTAACAGCAACTTCATTGTCAGACTAATTCCTGGCTGGGAGCTGCCACTTCTGCACAGACAGCATTAAAGAACCTGAACTGCCGCATGTTCATTTCTATTTCAGATGTTTCACTCCAGGATTGACCTCCGCATCGCACGCGGATCCTCTTTTCAGGCTGCCGTGCGACCAGAAGGCCAGTGACTTCCTTATGCAACAGCATGTATAGATCGATGAGCTTGCCTGGGCTAAGTTGGTTCTCATCAAGTTTAAGACACTTATTTTTGAGCGTGTCCCGCAAACCTGCTCGAATAGCGTTTTGGTGCTTGGCATACCATTTACGATCGGCTTCGCCAAACGATGCGTAGAAGGCAGCAACATCGTAGCGCCCAGTGGCAGGGTCGAAGCCTAGTTTTTTTTCAAGATAGGCGATTGCGCCGTAGGCATCGTCTCCTGTGGACCCTCCGCGAGACATAAGCTTATAACGTTTGAGCTTGTCAAGAGTTTCTCCCTGATATTTTCAGCCGTGAGGAGTGACTCGTTATGCTGGAGGAGTAGCTGGAGAAAGTGGCGCTTGATAGAGTCCTGGTTTCCAACTTCATCCTGGCTAGCCTGCACGGCCGCCTCAAACCTCTCGAGAACCTGGTCGTCGCTTATCTGCTGGGCGCTGAAAATGTCATCTGCACGTCTAGATTCGCAGCGGCTGCTAGCCTCGGTAACGGGCGCCTTGGTACGCCTGTCCCCGATGTCAACGAGAATATTCATCTGGTTTTCGTGCATGAGCCGGAAGAGGGTCTGTTCGTAGTCGTTATAATATTCGTTTTTGTTCATGGTGTGGAGGACGAGCGCGTGCTGCATGCATGGAAAGTGTTGAAGTTCTTGTTTCAGACAGAACTCATCCAGGGAGCAGTCACCGTCCTCGAGTGCTTGTTTCACTTCTTGATACAAAACAGGTCGCAGCATGATCCGGTCAGTTGGAGCTACTTCTTTCAGGCAGAGGTTGATGACCCCAGTGATAGGTTCGCGAACACGCACAATCGACTGCATGAGAGCAGGTGGGCTGGTAATCTTGTCCGAAGCCCAGGCGTTGATGCAATAGCATTTCTTCGTGTTCCAGGATACTCCTTCTATTTTAGGCGAGTATACGATATGTGTCCCCGACCGCTATCTACAAGCTCGTCAATGTTTCCGATGAGCTCTCTCACCTCTTGCCCGGGGGTATTGCTGGTGATGACTCGCACTCGGTCCTTGTCATCAAGTTCCTCTGCAAGTTTCTCGGCATACTCCAAGGAGTTAGCGTGAGTAAACTGAACCAGACCCTTTCGGTGGCGGTCGATGATCCCTTGGCGCCATGCATTTTGGTCATAGCTGACGCGCACCTTATAACGTTTGTTCAAAGGTTTTTGGTACGTGCTCAGGATATAGTGAAATTTCACGGGGCGGAAGGCGCGGAGTGTCTCTAGAGTGAGGCTCCCAGCGGATGCATCCGACGCGATAACCACTGAAACCTTCGTCAAAAGCTCCTTCAAATAATCAACGCTAGCCACACGATCTTTTGCCATGGTCTTGCCAAAAACCGTGGCGATCGCGCTCTTCAACCTCGTACACGGAGCTTACCATCCGCACCACCAGCAGTCTCTGCCTTGTGCGGGGTGGGCGCCACTCTGCTAGTCATCACATTCAGTACGTAATATATGCTAGACAATTTGACAACAAGGTCGCTCGGCAGACTTGCTTTCATTCCGATTGCCACGGTGTTCGAGTCGCGCCAGCTCCCTCGCCGCGATGAGGACTCACTGATTGAAGTGCCTGAGAAGTATCTCTACACCCGTTTTCATCAGCTGGACGAACTTTTTCCTCGCAGTGCCAGCACCTTTGTCGTGAAAGCGATCACTGGCTCCGGCAAGACTGACTTTCTCGTGAATTTTATTTCCTCGCGCGTGCCCAAGACCGCTCCTATCTGGCTTGTTTGCTACAGGAAATCACTTATCGAGCAACTCAGGAAGAAACTCAGCGGGTTTGTGTGTTACAACGAATCGAAAAACAAGTGGGTCAAGAGCGACCGACTCATTATCACGCCCAACTCCCTCATCAAGACAAAATATAACAGGATGCCTATACCTCCAGTCAGATAGATAGATAGATAGATAGATAGATAGATAGATAGATAGATAGATAGATAGATAGATAGGTAGATAGATAAGATAACATAAGATAAGATAAGAAAGATAGATAGAGAGAGAGAGAGAGAGTGAGAGAGAGAGAGAGTGTGTGTGTGAGAGAGAGAGAGAGAGAGTGTGTGTGTGTATGTGATGTAAACCGGAGCAGTTCTCTGGCGGAACTGGGCATGAGGTCCGCGCGTAGAACCCACTTCCCATCATCCATGCTTAGTTGCTTGAAGCAGGCGGGTTTGTAGAGCGCATCGGGCAGGAGGTCTCCAGTGGCGTTGATTTCTTTCTGAGGAAAGAAAAAACGCATACCGCTTCCTCCCGTGGCAACTCTATCGTCGATGCGATCGTAGGGCCTGACGGCATCTGCAAACTCCTGCAAATCGCGGCGGGTAATAGCGAGATTGCTGTAAATGTGTGCATTGAGACCGCGAGTGGCGACCAGGATGCTTGGTACCTGATCATCAGTAGTGGGCTTGAGAAACCTTTCCATCTTTATCATGTTGATGATGATATCCTCTACCACCGCGATGTTTTTGTCACGCTCTGTCTCACTCTCACATTTGTCGATATCGACTACGAGTTTGTTGATATACTTATCAGGAATTTCGACCCAAGAGTTTGCAACGCGGTACTGCTCGTAGTCCTCGACAAGGACATCCAGGAACATGCTATAATCCGGAAGTGGTACGATCAGGGAACAGGGAAAGTTGACATTATGCTTATCATTTTTGCCTGCCCGAAAGCGAACAACATTGCCTTTAGGAGCGCTTGGCTCCCAGTCAACCCTTCGCCATGGCCGAACTGCATCGAGTCTCTCGGAGATCTTCTGCAGGCTTTTCATGCACTCGTCTTTTTAGAGAGAAATAAAAAACAGCAGTAGTCTGGTAGCTTTGGTCTTTTCTGTACAAGCAGCACACGCACACATACACATTTTAAAACACGAGGAACTTTTTAGAGCTACGTTGTCATAATTTATACTATAATATATCTCAAAGGGAGTAAAGGGGAGGGAAGGGGGAGAGAACAACAAAAACCCCACCAAAAACCCCCTTGGCCCAAGAAGAAGCTCAACAAACAGCTAACGGAACAGAAACCAACTCTCTCCACAAAAAGAAACGATCAAAAAAATAGCACTAATGGCAAAGAAAAAGGAAAAGAGCCGCCATCAAAAATCTCCAACGACTGGAAAGCAGAAGACGATGAAGAGGAAGACGCCCCCCCCCCCCCCCCCCCCCCCCCCCCCCACGACAACACTGCTACCAGAACCACGCCCAATGACGACTCAAATAATACCATAACTCTGTCAAGCAGTAAAGCAACAGGACCAAACGCACACCCCCAGCCAACGAGGACGAAGAACCAACTGGCAACAACAAGAATGCAACACCAGCAATCCACCTGCCGACAACGCTGACCGCAAAGTAAATCCAAGAGATGATTACTGCATCAATGCAAGCAGTCATCGCCCCCATACTCGCAAAAGTCACCGATTAGCAACAAAAAGACCAAAGCCGCATGTCCAGCGAAATACAAGCTCAACCTCAAAACCAACCAACTGGAGGAAAAATATTATCAATCAGCAGCAAACCGAAACCCAAAAAATCCAACAAGCTCAGCAGGACATAGAGCAAAACAAAAACCGCCTCGACAGCCAAGAAAGCGACGTGAGGAAACTCTCAGGTGGAGTAGACTCGCTGCGACAAGAAACCAAACTAATGCTCCAGCAACTCCAAAACATAAAAGCCCAACAGCAACGTCGAGACAAAGTGGGCCCGGCCCCACCCATGGGACAATGGGCACAAACAGTCAGAGCATAGGGACTTTCTCCACAACCTCAACCTCAAGGAATGCATGGCCAACGAACGCAAGCGAATGCCAACAACCCACATCAAAGGGTGCGACCCCATCTTTGAACTCGTCATCACAGGGGTCTCATACATTCCAACTGAAAACACAAAACAAATCGTCAAAGCCATGATCGAAGCAAAGAAATAAGTCGCACAACTCCGACGAGATCGTCAAATGTTTTCGTGCCAAAAAGCGCCCGCACCAAACAAACATCAACACCCACCCCCAATTATCTTACGTTTCACCACAAACCAACTCAAAAACCAGTTCAAAAAATTCAACCCACAAAAACCATTCACTCACGACACCATTGACTGGTCGGGCGCGCGCCTCGAACAACACACACACACACACACACAACACTTCATCTATATCGATGAAAGCCTACCATCCCCCCCAACTCTCTCTCTCTCTCTCTCCAAACATGCACTCAAACTAAAGAAGGAGCTGACAGGAGCAAACGGAGCAACCATGTTTGTGTGGACCAGAGACGGCGAAGTCTTCTTCAAAGATCAAGGGAAAGGGAAAAAACTGCTGATTGAAATATTGGAGGATCAAAATCATCAGAGAACAGTACGGTTCCCCCTCCCAAGCATCATCATCACCATCATCATCATCATCATCATCAACCAAAACACCAAGCAAAACATCGACAAGCGGACCCAGGCAAACATCATAATGACCAAACTACCACAGAGACACCCAGACAGTATCATACACCACCGCCTCCTCCCACAATCCCTAATACCCTACGCCGAACTTGCGTATGATATGAAAAAAATAGGAAAAGAAAACAATAATAACAAACCCTAACCCTAACTTCAATAACAATAATAATAATAACAACAACAACAACACACACAACACAACACTCAGCATATACCACACCAACATCCACTCACTCAAAGCACACCACCAACATCTACTCATACAGCTCCAGCTCCTACACTTCCAACCAGACATCATCATAATCACAGACAACTACATCCAACAACCAATCAGCAACAACGCATTCTCCATCCCCGTGTACACTGCAGAACACATAGACATCTCAATTTACTTCAAAAGCAACATGCACTTCACTGTAGACAATAAACAAAACATATCGCAATCATGTAAACACCAATAATTATACAAATACATAATAATAAACTACAAAACAAGCAAATACACACAATAATAGGTATGTATAGACGCCCAATGATAAAGACTTTATGCACGCACTTCAAAATAGAATAGATGACATTCTGCACAAGGCACCTGCAAGCACAATAACAATAGTAGACCACCCAATATACGCAATCACACACAAACAAACAAACCAGACACAAGCACTACACACATGCTCACAAACAATAACTACAACAAACACAGGGAGTCTATAATAGCAGACCTAAAAAACACAGCTAGAATACATCGAAACACAGACACAAACCAAAGTTTCCTAGAGATACAATCAAGAATAACAAAAGTTATAGGACACTAAGAGAGGAAACCTAGAAAAAGCAACAGAAGAAAAAACTAGTGTTAACCAAAAATAAAAAGACAAAAAAGAAAACGACATGCACTATACAAAAGATGGAAAGACAACCCAAGTATAGAGAACACGCAAGCCTACACTGCACACACATACAAAGTCAACAAACTCATACACAAAGCAACACAAGAAGAAATCATGAAAGTGCTGGAAGACAACAAAGACAACCCAAAGAAACAGCACAGAAAACTCAAAGAGCTAGTACCAAATAACAAACCACCAAGAACATCGGTAACAATAGCACACTACAACAATAGAACATACACAGACACAATAGATATAGCAAATACATTCAACAATCATAACAATAGGCAAGAAAGCAAGCAACAACATACCAAAAATAGAACAGGAACACACAGACAGGAAGATATAATAGAGGTAGAAACACATACACACACATCCTAGCTTCAAACTACATACCATAACACAAGACACAGTTTACAAGACACTCAAGAACATAAACAGAGACAAAGCAGAAGATATATTTAAAATAAAGCCTGCAATAATAAAAGACACACGTTTTCCTTGCACCCACACTCACAGAACTCTTCAACAAAGTAATAAAAGAAAACAGCTACCCAGATGCATAAGTAATAGAAATATACAAAGCTAGCGACACAAGCATGCCAGCCAACTACAGACCAATATCACTGCTACCAATAATAGCTCAAGTCTTTGACACAATAATAAATAAGCAAATCATGGATTATCTAACAAAGCACAACATAATTTCACACACACAAAACACATTCATACCAAACTCAAACACAATCATGACAATCCAAACAATCCTAAACCAAATACATAAGCACATATACTATTACTAAGAAGAGCCAGCGTTAGCACTATATGTAGATCTATCAAAAGCCTACGACACAGTACAACACGCAAAGCTGATTGACAAACTTCGAAAAAATTTCAATTTGCTAGCGTTAGCACTATATGTCGATCTATCAAAAGCCTACGACACAGTACAACACGCAAAGCTGATTGACAAACTTCGAAAGAATTTCAATTTCTCTGAAGACACTGTTAACTTCTATGCGTCCTACTTCTCAAACAGAGTCCAAGAAGTACACACACAGCACGCAAAATCACACAAGCGCACTATCACACACGGCATCTCGCAAGGCAACATGCTATCTACTACATTCTTCTTGCTGTATATCAATCATATAATAAACATAATAAAACAAGGAACAGTGTATATATATGCAGACGACACTCATAATAACCAAATCGGCCAACAGTCTACAACAAAAAACACAAACTGAAATAACTAAACTAATCAACTATTTTCATTCCAACAACCTCGTACCAAACCCTACCAAGACAACATACACAATCTTACTCGAAACCAAACAGAACGTGACAATAAGCATAGACAACCACACACTCGAACAATACCAACATGCAAAACTCCTGGTCATAACACTCCAACACAACCTACGATATAACCAACACATAAGCATCATCATACGCAAACTACAACCAACAATCACTTCCTTCCAATACGCACAGCAATTCCTCGACACAGCAATAATGAAACAACTATACCTCCCACACCTAATCCAACACATCTCCGTCTGGGGGACCCATGACAAAAACAAGAAGCACATACAACCACTCATAAAAATACATTAAAAAATCATCAGAATAATAACCAAGACATATTACCGAGCACATACTCTTCGACCAACTCGAAATCCTTGTCAATTATACAAACTCAGAGGTGTATAGAAATCCACCCATCCACCCATTAAAGAACTCAACAGACAACATCTTCACCCCAACCAACAATATCCATTCATACCATACTCGTTGTATAGAAATCCACCAATCCACCCGTTTAAGAACTCAACAGACCACTACACGACAACATCTCCACCCCAACCAACAATATCCATTCATACCATACTCGAAATTCAACAAAAAGCAACCTATTCATCGACCACAACACCCCATACCTCACAAAAATGTTCCTCCATCAGTGGAACCAACTCCCAGAGTATATCAAAGACACAACATCACTCAACATCTTTCAAAAAACTGATGAAAGCTTATCTACTTGAACAGCAAAAACATAGTAATGATAATAATAATTATAATAATTTTGGAGTGAATGGTCACAGCCTGCCTACATAAAAAAAAAGAAGCAGCAATAGCACCCCTCTTTCCCGTCACATAATCTGTGAAGAGCCTCCGCTGGACCTCGCCCAACAAATATGGTCTCTGCAAACACCATATGACTGGCACTCCCCCCTCTCTCTCCCTTTCTCTCTCTCTCTTCTTTTTCCATCTCTCTCTCCTTCTCTCTTTCTCTCTTCTCTCTCTTTCTCTCTCTCTTTAATTTCTTCCCCTAAACCAAGAGATCACGAGCAGACATCTATCCTACATAAAAAGACACTCATATCGCTTCAAAGCCGCGCCCAGACTCATATGCAGACTATTTATATCAATACTTAATGCTAAACTCAAGCAAGATTTAATATTACTGAGCCACCTCGATGAATGTATTAGCTTAATAGCATTACTTTTCATGTGGACCTTGCTTGAGTCAAATTATAAAATTGTTCTCTAAATAAACAAGAAGGGAATTTCGAAACAGCGTACAGAAACAAAGAAGTCTTGTTGTTTGTGCTACAGTACTGCGATCTGGCTATAAAAACACACACGACACGACGAGAGAGTGAGAAAAGATAAATGAGAAATAAAGTACCTCGCTGCAAAGAAGACCATCGTATTTAAAACTCTGCACAGACATCTTTTCTTTTTTCAGCTCTAGAAAAAAAGGCATTGCATGATGTTGCGGCCAACCGGTTGTGGGGTCTGTGCAGGGAGGGCACGCCCTTCTTCTTCTTCTTCATTTTTATTGAGAGAACAATTTTACAATTGGACTCAGGGAACGTCCACGTGAAAAGTATAGCTAGTAAGTTATACCTTTATCTAAGGTGGAAACCTAGTTATTCAGTACTAGTTGAGCGTATTAAGGAAGATATCGATATTAAATTAGTATTCAGCTGCTCAGTATTAATATTATATTATAGTTATTAAAATTAATATTTCTGTTTAGATATATTGTGCGGTGATATTAATATTATGTTGTTATGTTATGTATATTTGTTATTGTAAAGGTGTAGTCGTTTATGTGCGGCGGCCCCCCCTCTCTTTTCTTTTCCATCTGGAAGAAGTGAAAGAGAGAGAGAGAGAGAGAGAGAGAGAGAGAGAGAGAGAGAGAGAGAGAGAGAGAAAAAGGAGAGAAAGAGAGAGAGAGGGGGAGTTGAGAGTGGGCGTGGTTGACCATATACGTCGATTGATCCGGAGAGTCTCCTTCAGGTAGTAGACAAAGGAGCAAGCTTGGTGTTCCCTTTCTCTCTCTCTCTCTCTCTCTCTCTCTCTCTCTCTCTCTCTCTCTCTCTCTCTCTCTCTCTCTCTCTCTCTCTTTTTTTTTTTTTTTTTTTTTCGCGCGTGTGCATATGTTACATATATTATGATGTTTGTTGATGTTTTAGTAGATATGTCATTAGTGCTTTTTTGAATGGCTTTATTTTTGTTTCATCTGTTATATGTTTTGGAATTGATTTCCATTGATCTGCAAAGATCTTGGTGAGGTATGGGTCTTTGTGGTTAACAAAGAGGCTGCCTTTTGTTGAGTATCGGGTTTTGTATGGATGTATGGTATTGATTGGTGTAAATGTGTTATTGTGGAGTGGTCTGTTGAGGTGTTTTTTAGGGTAAATGAATGGGTGATTTTCTATGCATACACGGAGGGTGTATAGGTGGGTGATGTCGAGTAGTTTGAGTTGATTTAGGATTGGTTTGGTATGTGCGCGGTAGTGTGTTTTTGCAATTATTCTGATTATTTTTTTGTGTATTTTTATGAGTGGTTGTATATATTTCTTTTTGTTGTCATGCGTCCCCCAGATGGAGATGTTTTGTATGAGGTGTGGATATATGTGTGTGTAGTATAGTTGTTTCATTGTTTTGGTGTTTAGATATTTTTTAGCATATAATAATGAGTTGATTGTGGGTTGGAGTTTACGGATTATGTTGTTGATATGTTGGTCATATTTAAGGTTATGTTGTAGTGTTATGCCCAGGAGTTTTGCGTGTTGGCATTGCTCGAGGGTGTGGTTGTTTATTGTTATTGTGATATTTTGTTTTGTTTTATGGAAAATTGTGTATGTTGTTTTTGTTGGGTTGGGTACTAGGTTATTAGAATGGAAGTAGTTTATTAGCTTAGTTATTTCTGTTTGTGTTTTTTGTTGTAAGTCTGTAGGAGTTTTTGCAGTTATTATAAGTGTTGTGTCGTCTGCATATGTATATACTGTTCCTTGTTGTATGATATTGATTATGTCGTTAATATAGAGTAGGAAGAAGGTGGTGGATAATGTGCTGCCTTGTGGGATGCCATGTGTGATGGTGCGTTTGTGGGACTTGGCATATTGTGTGTGGACTTCTTGAATGCGATTTGAGAAGTAGGATTCAAAGAACTGGACTGTGCCTTCGTTGAAATTAAAATTTTGTCGAAGTTTGTCGAGTAACTTTGAATGTTCTACTGTGTCGTATGCTTTCGAGAGGTCTACGTAAAGAGCTAGTACTAGCTCTTCTTTATCTTTATGTTTTTGTATTTGGTTTATTATGGTTTGGACTGTCATGGTTGTGCTTGAGTTAGGTCGGAATGCGTATTGTGTATGTGATATTATGTTGTGTTTTGTTAGGTGGTCCATTATTTGTTTATTTATTATTGTGTCAAATACTTTAGCTATTATGGGTAGTAGTGATATCGGTCTGTAGTTGGCTGGCATGCTTGTGTCGCTGGCTTTGTATAGTTCTATTACTTTTGTTGTTTTGAGTGCGTCTGGGTATTTATTTTCATTTATGGCTTTGTTGAAGAGGTTGGTAAGCATAGGTGTGAGGAAGGCGTGCATGTCTTTTATAAGTGTTGGTTTTATTTTGTATATGTCCTCTGCTTTATCTCTGTTCATATTTTTTAGTGTTTTGTTTACAATGTCTTCTGTTGTGTTATGTAGTTTGAAGCTTGGATGTGTTTGTTTGTTTTCTTCCGCTCTCTCTTCTTGTTGTTGTTTGTGTTCGGTTGTTGGTATGCTGTTGCTTGTTTTTTTACCTATTGTTATGTAGTGATCGTTGAGTGCGTTTGCTATTTCTATGGGGTCTGTGTGTGTTTTTGTTGTTGTACTGTATTGTGGTTGGTGACGCTCTCGGTGGTTTGTTGTTAGGTACTAATTCTCTGAGTTTTCTGTGTTGTTTTTTTGGGTTGTTTTTATTTTCTTCTAGCGTCTTCATTATTTCGTCTTTTTTGGCTTTGTGTATTATTTTGTCGACTTTGTACCTCTGTGTCCTGTATGTCTGTTTGTTTTCTGTTGTCGGGTTATCTCTCCATTTTTTAAAATAGTAGGTGCTTTTTTCTTATTTGCCTCTTTATTATGGGGCTGCACCAGCTTTTTCTTCTATTGCATTGCTTGGGTTTTCGTTCGAAGTGTTCTATTACTTTTGTTATTGTTGTTTGTATGTCTCTAAACTTTTGGTTTGTGTCGCTGCTTTCTGTGTTGTCCTGCGTGATGTATTCTAACTGTGTTTTGAGGTTTGCTAGGATTGCGTCTTTGTTTTTGTCGTACATGTTTTTGGTAAGTCTGGGTGTGTTGTCTGTGTCTGGTTTTCTTGTGCGGGTGTGTATTATTGCGTATATGGGGTGGTGGTCTGATATGCATGGGCTTATAATGTTTGATTCTATGTTGGCATTGATGTTGGTGATTATCATGTCTATGAGTGTGTGGGATGTTGTGTGGACCATGTCGTGTCTTGTTGCTTTTGTTATTGTTGTGTAAAGGTTGTTGTGTACCATTAGGTTTTGAAAGTTGTGTGTGGTTTATGTATGTTGTCGAGTAGGTTGTAGTTGATGTCACCTAC
Organism: Paulinella micropora; assembly: GCA_019918135.1. Lineage (NCBI taxonomy): Eukaryota > Cercozoa > Imbricatea > Euglyphida > Paulinellidae > Paulinella > Paulinella micropora. Next base: position 2,003 of record WBZZ01000881.1, on the reverse strand, counting down.
TAGTGTTATTGTGCTTGTAGGCGTTTTCTGTAGTATGCTGTTTATGTTATTTTGTAATGCATGCATGAATTGTTTGTCTATGAGTGGGCGTCTATACATACCTATTATTGTGTGTATTGGTTTGTTTTTAAGTTTATTATTATATATTCTTAGTGTTAGTGGAGTTTTGCATGATTCCGATATGGTTTGTTTATCGACTATTGTAATGTGCATGTTGCTTTTATAGTATATTGAGATGTCGATGTGATGTTTAGCTGTGTATGTAGGGATTGGAAATGCGTTGTTACTGGTTGGTTGGGTTATGTAGTTATCTGTGAGTATGATGATGTCTGGTTGGAAGGGTAGGAGTTGTAGGTGTGTGATTAGGTCTTGATGGTGTGCTTTGAGGGAGTGGATGTTGGTGTGGTATATTGTGATTGTATTGTTGTGTGTGTTGTTGTTTTTATTGTTATTGTTATTTTTATTATTATTGTTGCTGTTGTTTTTTATGTTCTTATTATATGTTTTATTTTTGTTATTTTTTGAAGTGAGAGACAGGTATGGTTTGAAGGATTGTGGGAGGAGGTTAGGGTGGGTGAGATGCTCTGGGGTTTATTTTGGGTGCTCATTTAGATGTTCATGGGTGTGTTGTTGTGCTGTTGGTTTGGCTTGTGGGGTATGTGTAATTCTTTGATGATTTTGATGTCTTCTTCTGTCTTGATTACCAACCTGTGCTCCTTTGTCTGCTCCTTGAAGAAGACTTCGCCGTCTCTGGTCCAGACGTAGATGGTAGCGCCAGTGGCCTCAATGAGCTCTTTCTTTAGCTTGATTGCCTGTTTTAAGAGCATGAGGGTGTTTGGTGGGAGGCTTTCGTTGATGAATATTTTGAATGTTTGGTCTACGAGGTGTGTGCCTGTCCAGTCTACTGTTTCGTGGGTGAGTGGTTGGAGTGGGTCGTGTTTTTTGAAGTGGGTTTTGATGTTGTTTGTGCTGAAGCGCACTATGATAGCAGGTGGTTGTTTGGGTTCCTCTCGTCTGGGTTTTGTGCTCTTTGCTCGAAAGCATTTGATGATGTCACCTTCCTGGTATGGAATGTTTTTTGCATTCATCATTGCTTTCACTATGTTCAGAGTGTTCTCTTTGGGCATGTATGGTATGCCAGAAATGCTGAGTTCGCATGTTGGGTCTCGTTGATTCTGTCTCTGGTTTTCTGTGGCCTGTTTGCGTTCTGGTGGGTGGCTAGCGCTGAATGTGTGTGCATGTGTATTGGTTTGTGAGTTAGCTTGTAGAGATTTGAGAAACTCGGTTGTGTTGTTAGACCATTGACCATGCATAGCAGGGAGTGGTGTTTTTGCTTGGCGCTCTTGCAAATTTTTCCATTTGTTGAATTGGGATTTGGTTTCGTTGAGCTCTAGTCGGATGGAGTCCATGGTAGCAGTGAGCTGGCTGAGTTCAGTTTGGTGTTCTGACAGGCGCTGATCTTGCTTCTTGCTTGCCTCTGTTTGCTTCTCTGTTTGTTGGTTAATCTTGGCTTCGAGTTGGCTCGTTTGATTGCGCAGGTCGAGTATGTCTTGGCTCAGTTTGGCAGTTGCATGAATTGACTTCTCTTGTTGTTCAGTGATCATGGTTTGGAGATCTTTTCGGATACCCTCTTTGAAGGGCTCCAGTACAGTTTGCATCTTATCTGCTATTTGCTTAAATATGTCGTTGAGGTGAGGCGCGAGCATGTTGCCAAATTGTTGTTGAGAGATGCTCTGCTGTAACGTCTTTACGTCGTCGTTGGCGTCTCCGGGTCCGTTGTCGTTGTTGCCTGTGTCGACGTCGCTGGTTCGTGCTGGTCTGGTTGGTGTTTTGAGCGGGTTGGCGTCGTCCCTTTCTTCGTGGTTGGCTTCGTTGGCTTTGCTAGGGGCATCGTTCTTGTCGCTTTGTTCTTCGTGATCGCTTTCTTCGTCTTCCCATTCGGTGGAAAGTCCGCTTGTCACTTCCTTGCCTTTTTCTTTGGTTTTTTTGCCTTTTTTCTTTTT
>WBZZ01000880.1:0-107103 GCA_019918135.1 Paulinella micropora | reverse complement strand
GCTTTCGGCCGCAAACTTCGGCAAGTTTGCGCACAATCTTTTAGTCGAATCTTGCGGCTATCGAAAGAATTTTTTTTAGCGATTTTCGGCAATTGGTTAAATTCTGATAGCAAAAAATCGGGAGAGGACGGCGGGCGGGGAAAATTTTAATGTTTTTTTTTGCAAATTTCCCCGCCCGCCGTCGTCTCCTGAATATTTGGTCGTTCGATTAAACCCATTGCCGAAATGACAGATTTTTTTCTAATCTGCCGGAACCCGGTAAACTTCACGACAAAATAGCTGCTGGTCGTCTTTTGCGGCAAGTTTGCGCAAATCGCTTTCTGACGGATTTTGCGGCTACCGACCGGCTTTTTTTTGAGTGAAGGACATTTCGGCAGCATTGCCGAAATGTCCTACCCTCGAAAATGAGTTTTCGTGATGACTGTCCAATTTGCGGCCAAATTCTCGCGAAGGCGTGCCGTAAAATACGGCCGTTTTCCCGGCAAATCCCCCCGGGCCCCGATTGTCTCAAGAAAAAAGTCCGGCCCCCCCCCTCCTTCCTTTTTTTTGCTGGCCTCGTTCTCCCCGCCCCCCCCCTTTGCCTAACATTCCCCTCATTCTTTCGCTCTGGCCCGCGTCTTCTCGGCGAAATTGCGCTAGAGAAAACTTCCAAAATTCTCGCGTGTGGTTGGCTACAGCATCGGTATTTATTGAACTACCTCTACCCCCCCCTAAACAGGTGCAGCAGCCAACATGGCTCAAGAGCAACGTCAGGGGTGCCAAAACAACACAAAGGGGTCCGTTTCCTTTTTTCCTCCTGCTTAAGCGTTCTAGAAAAGAAAACTACTTTTGTGGCTGCCTGCATGGCTCATTTTTTTAGGTCAGACTTTACTGGAGGTGCCGAAATCACGGATGAACAGCTGGAGCAGGCTCTGAAGGCACGGCCAGACCTGAACAGGCTTGTGCTCGCCGACTGCAAAAACATCACGAACAAGGGCCTAAAACACGTGGCTGAACTGGCCAAGAAGCTCAAGGAGCTCAATCTCACGAACTGCGAGATCGGCATGGCTGGTCTCGACTACGTCAAGGCTGTCCGAACGCTGCAAAAGCTACATGTCAAGGGTTGCCAACACATTCCAGGAGACTACATCAAAGACTTTTGCAGGGCGCGCCAAAGTTGCACAGTCTTTGATAAAACAGGAGGCAAGACTTGGAGCTCATTGCAAGCCGAGCGAGAGGCATCTGAGCGGTATTATGCAAATAGCGGTTTGCCAAGGTGGGGCCGTTGAATCTTTTTTTGTGCGAACCGGTGGCTTGGCCCCACGACAAATAAATAAACGAGTTCTCGCGTTACCAATCGTAATTAATTTAATGAATATTTTGTGTGGCCAGAGCTGCATCAAGCTCTTTTTCTTTTGGCCCGCACCTGCTTTATTTTTTTTACAGGATCTGGCGCTCATGATCGGTCACCTCGCGTTCGCCGTGCACGAGGCTCGGCCTTTCACGGCTCGGCCTTTGGCGGCTGACAGGCGTGCCGGTCCCGCTCGACGTGCCGTCCATCCCGCGGTGGTGCAGGTCGGCCCCGGACGACGCGAAGTGCACGCTGTCGTTCGAACCTTCTTGGGGCTTGTGTGCACGGTGCCAGTACCAAAAGCCGGCGCCCAGGATCAAGAGCACGCCAACGGCCGCGGCCGCGCCGCAGACGATTTCCTTCCAGCCGAGTTGCGGCGACTTCTTCTTCTTCACGACCGCCTCCGCCGGCGGCGGCTGCTCGACGTCGCCAGCACCGTTGCCGACGATCGTCAGGCCGAACGTCTCCCGCTGCGAGAGCGCCCCGGCGTAGCCCGGCTCCCCCTCGGCGGCCGCGGCCGTGCGGCGGCGGCTGGGCAGCCGGTTGTACCAGGCGGGTAATGTCGGTTCAGGGGGTGCCCACCGCGTGACACCCGCACGGGCCGGGCCGGTTGGCAGCGCCAGGACCGTGCGGCGGCGCCGGCCGTTGACGCCCAGGTACTCCACGGCCACGTTGAAACTGAGCTGCACCAGCACCTCGGTGGAGTTGTAGTCGGGGACGGGCAGGTCGGCGCACAGCACCACGACGTTGCTGACGGGCGCGTCGGGCTGCAGCACGGTGAAGTTTTCGGCGACGTAAGTGGTGCCGTTGATGAGGAAGTCGAGCCCCGCCTGCTCGTTCAGCGTGACCTTGCTGACGATCACGTCCTGGCCGGACCTGACGTAGCCGACGAAGCACAGGCGCGTGACGGCCGTGGATTGATTGCTGTGCGCGAAGAACACGGTCGTGGTCGCGATGTCGGCGGCGTCGAGCTGCAACGTCGTGGACCCGGCCAGCTGCGCCATCAGCTGCAGCGCGTACGACTCGTTGACGGGCAGCGCGCCGCCCCGCAGGCTGTTGCTGGCCAGCTCGATGGCGCAGAACTCCTGCGCCGCAAAGGCCAGCTCCACCTCGCGCACGGCCGTGACGGCGCAGCCGCCGGCGATGTGGCTGAGAGCCTGTGTCATGCCCGCGCAGCTGGTGTCGTGCGGCACCGTGATGGTCGTTTGCACGGGGTCGCACGTGCCGAGCACAAAGGCGGCCTCGTAGTACTGGAAGCACAGCCCGTCGTACGAGGACTGGCGCGCCAGCGAGCTGTCGCAGTTCAAGGGCGAAGCGTCGGTGGCGCTGGCAATAGACACGTTGCTGACGTTGCCGGCCGACAGTACATTGGCGCCTACGGCGCCGACGTACGGGTAGTTGGCGGCCGTGACGTAGGACACGGTGCCCCTGAACTCGTTGCCGAGGCGCGACACCGAGAAGGACAGCACGAGCGACTGCAACGCCGGCACGTCGTAGGCCGGCTCCACGGTGAAGTTGTAGTCGCAGCTGCCGGGCTGTGCATTGGGCGGCGACGACTGGTCGGCCAGCGTGGCGTGAAAGAGGAAGTCGCCCGCGCCGAAGCGCCACGCGGGCTGGAAGCTGCCGTCGTCGGCCAGGTTTTGGTACAGGACACCCGCACTGTTGCGCACGGTGACGTTGGTCGTGAGCGCGCCCGGCAGGTTGTCGCGGCCCAAAGGCCCCGGTGTGTAGAAGGCGCCGCCGCCCGGCAGGGTCGTGTCGGTCTCGCCGGGCGTGGCGATGCGCACGGTGCGCGAGGCCCAGCCCGTGCCGCCGAGGGCCGGCGGGCAATTGGAGAACACGGGCGGGGTGTCGTCCTCGACGACGCCGGTGATGGTGCACGACGCCGAGTTGCCCGCCTCGTCGAGAATTGTCACGGTGGTCGAGGTGTTGCGTTCGCCGTCCAGCGTGCCGAGGTTGACAACCGCGGTGCTGTTGCGGCTGGCGCCGCCGGCCAGGTACAGATTGTCGCCAAAGTGCAGCGTGAGCGGCGCGAACGTGCAGTTGGGCGTGAAAGCAGTACCGCAGCTCGACGTGTACAACACTAACGGCACCGGCGGGCAGTCGAAGAACACGGGCGGCTCCGTGTCTACCAGCGTCAAGGTCAGCGTAAACGTGGCGTGGTTCGCCCGCTCGTCGTAGGCCGTGAAGTTGAACACGTTGGCGCCCAACACCAGCGGGTGGTCGAGCAGCAGCGCGAGTGTGTCCAGGAAGACGAGGAAGTGGTCGGCGTAGAAGGCGGCCCCGGCGCTCAGTGCTGCCACCGCCGGGAAGTACACGGACCACGCGCTGTTGGCGGGGTCCGCGATCAGCGCGGCGCGCAGGTCGCCCGGCGCGGGCCCGGCGAAGCCCGTGAGCCAGCGCAGCGCCTGCAGGCGCGCACTGCCGGTCGCGGTGGCCGACGACGCGCCGCGGACGGTGACGTACGTGACGCCGACCGAGTCGAGCCAGTACGGCACGCGGAAGTACGCGCCCTCCCCGCTGCCGTAGTTGCTGGTCAAGATCCGCAGCGCGCTGTCGCCAAAGTGGTAGTAGTCGGTCGCGGGGTCCGAGCGCGCGTCGTAGGTCAGTGCGCCAGTAGCAGCGCAGGCCGTGGAGAGCTGGTTGCACAGCGCGAGCGGCACCACGTCGTCCAGCAGCACGAAGTCGCACGTGTCGAGCCGCACCACGTTGTTGCTGGCGCTCGTGCCGCTCCAGCCGCCATTGAACGGCTGCGTGTAACCCGCGCTGTAGGCCCGGACAATGGATTCATTAGTCACGCCAAGGGCGCCGAGCACGGGGTGCAGCGCGAGCCCCGCGCAGCCCGCAAACGAGTTGTCGGTACAGCCCGGGCAGGGCGCGAAGGGCAGGTAGCCGGCGCCGCCGCCGGGCGCGCAGTACAGCGCCTGCACCGGCGGCACGGGCGCCGCGAGCGCGGCCGACAGGTTCACGTAAGGCCCGAAGCTGGTGCCGAGCCCGCTGGCGTCGGCGAAATGTGACGAGGCCAGCGTCGACAGCAGCAGCGGCTCCGTGGCGTTCGGGCACGACAGCTCGGGCGTGGCGCCGTCCAGCAGCACGAAGCGCAGCGAGCACGTGGAGTTGAGGCCCGAGTGCGCGTCCACGGCCGTGACGAGCACCGTCAGGTTGTACGGGATCAGGCGCACGTCCAGCTGCGGCAGCGTGCGCACATACAGCACCGACTGCGAATCGCCGACCGCCAGGTCGTAGAACAGCTGCACCGCGGGGTCCGAGTTGTCGGTCACGTTGAAGAAGTTATTGACGTTGATCACGTAGCTGGCGCTGCCGACGACGATGGCCAGGTCAACTGCGGGGCAGCTCGTGAACACGGGCGCCTGGTTGTCCAGCACCCAGACCGCGAACTGGCAGTAGCCCGTGTTGCCATAGGCATCGTCGTGGCTGCGCGTGAGCACGTGGAACGCGTTCGGGCCCGTGTACACCAGCGGCTCGGGGATCGGGAATACGATCTGCGCCGTGGCGTCGAAGTTGTCGACCGCGGTCGCGGTCGCAGACGTGCCGTTCCAGTAGTTGACGCCCGGCAGCGTCTGCACCGTCATGTTCGGGCACGTGAGGCGCGGCGCCTCCTGGTCGTTGATCGTGACGTTCAGCACGCACGGCGTGGCCTGGTTGCCGCTCGAGTCGGCGCCGACCCACGTGAGCGTCGTGGTGCCGATGTAGAAGCGCACGAGCTGGGGCATGACGACGGTGGGCGCCTGCAGCGTGGCCACTGTGCTGTCGAAGACCACGTAGCGCGTGGTTTCGGTTTCGTCTACCAGCGCCCGCGTGTAGTAGCCAAAGCGCATCGAGTAATTCTTGCCGGGGTCGTTCGGGTACGCGATGCCCGTGCCCGGTATATTCGCGTCCAGCGCGCACTCAAAGTACGGCGCCAGCACATCCAGGACAGTCACGAGCCACGTGCAGCCCGGGTCCACGAAGCCCCCGTAGCCCAGCGCGCGCACCGTGACCGACGTGGTCTGCGCCGCCGCGAAGTGGCCGACAGTTAGCGAAGTCGTGTTGAGGTACAGCGCGGTCGGAGTGCCGGTGGACACGAGGCGCAGCTGGTCAAAGGTCGTGCCCGGGCGGCGGTACACGCGCTCCGTCAGGTTCCAGGACGCCGCGCTCCAGCCGCAGGCAGTGCCGGAGTTGTTGACGACGATCGTCGCGTCGCTGAGGCACTGCAGCAGGTTGCCCTCGGCCCGCAGCGGTTCGCCGATGACCACGACGCCGGTGCGACAGAGGCGGAACGTCCAGCAGACGTCGCCGGGTCGTAGCTGCTCTCGAGGCCGAGCGGCGCGCACTGCAGGTCCGCGTTGACGAGCGTGTTGTTGGCGGCGAGCACGAAGGCCGCGAGCGCGCGGCTCGAGTTCTGGAACTCGCAGCCGCACACGTCGAGGCGCAGCGCGTCGGCCGCGGTCGCGACGTTGGCCACCGTGTTGACGCCACTGCTGGGTACCACTCCAGCACGAGCTGCTCGTCGGGCAGCAGCAGCGCCGCCGTGACTTGCGTGGCGTTGAAGCTCACGTACGGCGAGCTGCTGGTGTTGCGCTCCCAGAAGCGGTAGCTGTAGTGCAGCGTGCCGACGCCGTTGGGCAGCACGTAGTAGGTCGTGAACGTCGGGCCCTTGACGGCCGTGAAGTCGGGCTTGAGCGCGTCCACGCGCCAGCCGCCCGACTGGAGCGTCGTGGTCACGGTGCCGTTACTGCAGCGCGTGCCCTGCAGGTCCGCCGTGTCTAGCGTGCACGGGGTGTCGGTGCACACCTGCAGGCAGCCGCCCAACGGGTCCGGCGTGTAGCCCGCGCCGCACGTGCAGCTCGGGGTGCAGCCCCAGCTCTCCGGGTGCGGGCTCACCTCGCACTCCTCCCGCGCGCCGTGCTCGCCGTAGAAGTCCAGCAGCCCGTCGCCGCAGAAGCCCGTGAGCGTAATCTGCACGTCGCAAGAGTCGGACGCGGGCGAGTACGGGGACGTGTCGCTGCCCACGACCGTGAGCGTGAACGGCGACTGCAGGAAGCTGAACGTGCCAATGTCCGCCGCCGTGGGCGTGTAAACGGTAGTGTCGTACACGCAGTTGTCCGCCACGCCGTGAAAGACGGACAGGTCGTACAGGCCCGACTTGACGGGGATCGTGCCGCTGGCGGCGCACGTGACCACGGGCTTCTCGCGGTCCTGCAGGTCGTACACGACGTCGCACTGCGCCTCGTTGCCCGCCTGGTCCGTCGCGGTCGCCACGCACCGCACCGCCTTGGTCGCGAGCGTCGCGTTGCTCCTGGCATTGGCGCACGTGACCGTGACATTCGCGGGCCCCTGCACATCGGACCGCAAGTAATCAATCCCGAAGCCCGCGCTAATCGACGGGTCCGCGCCGCAAACGCCGGCGTCCATGGCGGTGTCGTAGTACGTCGTGGTGCCGTTGACTTCCCTGAGCACGGGGCCGTTGTGCGGGACGCTGGCGCACATCACCGAGGGCGGCTGCACGTCGTGCACAAACACCGTGCGCGCGCACGTGGCCCAGTTGCCCGACGGGTCCACGGCGGTATACGTCACGGTGTGCTCGCCGTACGCCAGCTCTTGCCCGAAGCCGTACGACGGCGTGACAAGCAAGAAGTCGCGCAGGCCCGGCGCCGCGACGCCGGCACTCAGCACGGCGTTGTCGACGACGCGCAGCAGCGAGAAGTCGGCCCAGAACTCGTCGCTCTGCGTCGTGAGCCAGAAGGTCGACGAGCCGACCGAAATGTTGAGTTCGCTGCGCGGGCCCGTGTAAACCCTTGGAAGCAGTCCAAGAAGCCAGGCGGATCTTCGTCGACGATTCTGATTTCGAACGTGAGCGACAACGGCGCCGTGCGCTGCGCAACCTCAACCGGCGCGGTGGAGCTGCTGTTGTCCGCCGTGTCATACGCGTAGTCGTAGTAGCCGCCGTCGCGCACCGACGCAGTGACGGTGGTGACGCCGGGGTACAGGTACAGCCACGTGTTGACCTGACCCACGACGCCGTACTCGTGGTACGGCACACTGAGCGTCGCGGGCGTGATGGTCTGGTTGCCGGCCGCGGTGTTGGTGTACAGGCCCTCCCATTGTGCCAGGCACGTGTAGTTGCCGCCGCCTATGCTCTGCCACGCGGCCGGGCCGCCGCCGAGGCCTATCTGCTGCGGGCGGCGGCGGCCGCCGCCCTCTGGAGGCTGCGCCAGCCGGCGCCGCTGCAGCCAGGCCGTGCCGGTGGGGTTCGGGTCCGCGATCTGGCCGCTGTCCACGGTATTGGGGGCACGGGCGCGGGGGTCTGCGCGGCCGGGAACGTGAGGTGTTCGACAATCGGGGGCCTCGCCGTGGGCAGCGCGCCCGTGTAGTTTGTGATAGTTGTCCCCGCCGCGCCCAGCCCGCAGTACACGCCCACGTACTCCGCCGCCCAGCTGGCGCCGGAGGGCAGGAACTCGAAGTCGTAGACCGCGTTGTCTACCCAGAACCACAAGTCCATGGGGTGCATTGCCAGCGAGCGCCGCGCCACGGCCCCGGGGTTGGTGGCCAGCAGCGCGCCCCCGGTCCACACGTCGTAGGGTAACAAGTACGTCGCGTACAAGTTCTCGGCCATGGGGCCCACCGCTTGCGGTGGCCTGGTGTCGCGCACCTCGTAGTCCACGAGGCACACGGCGACGTTGCCCACGTCGTCGTAAACCGCGTAGCTGACGCGCAGCGACCAGCCCAACGCCAGCGCCGTGGCACCTCCCGCGAGTTCGGGCGGCGACGTAAACAGGGCGGGCAGGCGCAAACCGGCGGACGGCAGCAGCTGGCTGCCAGCGGACGTGCCACTGGCCCGCACAAGCTCGGAGAGCTGCAGCGTGTAGTCTAGGTCGCAGCCCCACTGCTCAATGACGTACACCCAGGAGGAGGCGCCGCTGAGGGGTAGGCGCAGAAAGTCGCGTCGCCGTCAACCGAGGGGTAGCAGCCGGTGGAGAACGTAGTGAGGTCGTCGGGGCGGCCCGCGTCGCCGACGAGCGCGTGGCAGCCCGGCGGGCCCGACACATTCGCGTACACGGGCCCCAAGTTGTTGTACGTGTCCACGTTATCGGTCGCGTCGTGCACGAGGTGGTACCAGGCGTTTGCGCGCAAGTGCACGGTTACACAGTTGCCATCCGGGTGCGTGTCCGAGCTGCCCGTGAGCCACGTCGAGTTGAAGGGCGGGCAGGCCGAGCGCCCGGGCTGCGTGCGTTGCACGGCGCGCACGAAACTGGTGTTGCGCGCCAGTGGCATTGAACCGCAGCTGCTCGGCGCTGAGCGGCGCGCTCAGGCCGCCGGCCTGCACCTCACCTGGTTGCGTGTCCAGCAGCACGTGGTACGAGCCGTAGGCCGTGCCCGGGTACACTGCCTGGCGCGGCACGCCGTGGCGCGCCATGACGTCGGCCGCGACCTCGTCCCCGCGCGACACGCCGTTCGCGCCGCCGCAACTGACGGCCGGCGGCGTGTTGTCGACGACGAGCGTGAAGTTGCACCACGCCAAGTTTCCGGCCTCGTCGTACACGTCAGCGTGGACCGCGTACGTGCCGTCCGGCAGGTAGCGCCGCACGGGGGCGCCGGAACCGAACGCGGTGGTGTAGTTCTGCAGCAGCGGGCCGAACCGCGACTCGAACGAGTACACGCGGCAGTGCGTACGGTTGTCGTCGATGTTGTCGTAGCTGTGGTCGCACAGGTCCCGCGAGAACAGCTCCAGCAGCCGCAGGTCGTTGGTGCCGAAGCCCGCCGCGTGCCACGCGTCCAGAATCGTCTGGCTTAGGTTCGCGCCAGTGTCGGCGCGGTGCAGCGGGTCCAGGTACGGCTCCGAGTCCTGGCCGCGCAGGCGCAGCTCGCGCCCGCCGGCGCACAGGCCGTAGCGGTCGAGGTTGGGCGGCGACGTATCGATCACGTTCACGGTGAAGTTACACTGCTGGACGTTGCCGGCCACGTCCGCGATCGAGTAGGCCACCGCCCACACGCCCTTAACATTTAGCACGTACGTGGCCATGCCGTAGTCGTACACAAACTGGACTGTGGTTCGGCGAGCCCAGGTCGACGGTCGAGGCCGAGCCGCCCGGCGGCGTGATGGTGCGGTACACCTCGGCCACGCGGTACAAATTCGGCGACAGCGGTGACGTGCAGTCACACCACGACGGAACCGTGTAGCCGGGCGGGCCGTACGCGCTGTTCAGTGTGCTCAGCGACAGGAACGCGGCGTCGCTGTTGAGGTCGATGGTCAAGGCGCCGGTCGGGCAGTTGCGACTGATGGGCGCGCTCGTGTCCTGGCCGCAATTGGCGTCCGCGTGCACTACGCCCGTGCACACGCCCGGCAACCCGTTGGGGTCCACGGTGCTGCAGTTGCAGAAGTTGACGCCCTTGCTGGCGTTGGCTAGCCTGCGCCTGCCAATGGCTTGTGACGCCAGCACGCACTCAAAGCCGTAGCAATTCGCGGTTTGGTAGCAGTCGTTGTCGTTGATGAGGCGAGTGGTGGCCTGGGATTCCAGGCGCAGCGACGCGGGGAAGCGGACCGTGAAGCTCAGCGGCAGCCGGAACGTCTGGGTCACGTTCAGCATCAAGAACCTGGTCCGGCGCGTACAGTTGACGTCGACCGAACCCGACAGCCGCAAGTAGCCGTTGCCCTCGTCGTGCACCAGCAACGTACAATCTGTGGTGTAGCGCAGGTACACGACCTGCTGGTCCCAGCAGGGGTCACCCGAGACCCTGGCAGTGGTAGGCAGGGTCTCGTTGCCACAGAAGCTTTTGGAAACGAAGAACGGCGAGGTCGCCGTAGTAAAACCGCTCGGGGTTTCAATGTTCAGCATGATGGCGGGGTTGCCCTCGAGCTGGCCCAGGCCGGAGCCGTTGGTTAGGATCCTGGCCCTCCAGTTGACGCTTTGTGCAAAGGACAACCCGCAGGTCTGCCCCGACACTACGACGACGCCGAGTAAGGCCAGGGCGAGGGTGCTCATTTCTTGTCTGTTTTGTTTTGTGTGTATCCTTTATTCTTTCTTAGCACCAAAAAAAGAAAAGGGCGGTTCTAGACACAGAAAGCCAAGCGACGAGGGGGGGAGGGAAATTCCCGGGGGGGGGGGGGAAGAGGGTAGGGGGGGGGGGCTGGCGCGCGCGGCGGCGTGTGACGAGAGGTCGGGAGGGGGGGGGGCGCATGGAGAGAGAGAGGGTGGGAAGGGGGAGGGACGTTGCCGGAAATGTGTGTGTGTGTTTTTTCTTGGCCTTTTCGTGCTTTTGGTGGCTTTCGAAACCTTCCCCCCTTGTTACGCGGGCTTTTTCACATTCTCCCTCAATTCTTTTGCACGCCTTTTGTGGAACCTTAATTTTCTCTCTCTCTCCATTCGCTCCCTTCTGCTCCCGCAACACTGAGTACGTTGGTCACACAATCTTTTTAATAGCCTTGGGTGCAGCTACCCCCTTCTCCGATTTATTGTTAATGCCTTTTTCCGAAATTGTCTCGACAACTGCGTATTACTGCTGCCAGGTCATTATGGACCTGGAGTATTTCACCAGGCGCTCTGCAGATCCTGACGCACTTTTTCAAGTAAGGGTCGTACCAGTGATGATATTGGTCCCTCATGAGTTTGTCCTCCCATTCTAGTTTGGCTTTGAGTAAGGACCGGTTCCTGTCTAATATGTGTTGCCTGCGGGGAACGTAGGCCGAAGACCACGGCAGGGGGCCCGCCAGCACTTCGAAAAAAGTGTAGACTAGGTTCCAGATGTCATCTCGCCAGTCGGCAGGTTTTTGATGGTGGCTGTCCGTGCTCATGTAGGACAGCGTACCGGCCAAAGTGTTTTGGCGGCCGCCGGAGTCTAAGCCCGGAAACACCGAGAGCCCGAGATCTAGGAGGCACACACCCCCGTCGTGTGTGCGCAGCCCAATGTTCTGAGGTTTGATGTCTCGGTGTACAAACCCTTGGCCGTGCAGCGGCCACAATAGCATTATAATCTGCGCTAAATGCTCCAGGGCGCGGCACTTGGCCGAGGGCTGCTGCAGCAAGTGTTCAAGCGAGTAAGGAATGAATTCCATTACTATCGCGCTGTAGTCCGTGCCCGGAACAAAAAGAAAGAGCTCGGGAAACAGTCGGATGGCGGTGCTTTCGTGGAAAAATAATTCTCGTTGGAAGTCGAATTCCTGTCTGTGCGCGGACCTGTCGCGTTTGGTGAACATCTTGATCGCGACAATGTCATGTGTAGGGTAGTCTAGCAAGCAGCCCGCGCGCCACACGTGTGCATAGCCGCCCCTACCCGCTTCTTCTTGAAACCTAAAGAGGCCCAAGAAAGGAGGGCCGCCCGCGGAGACACGGCAAAACATAGAGAGCAGCGAAAAAGATCTACTAAAGAAATAAAAAAAAAAGACCCGTGCTTGGCTTGTCTTTTTTTTTACTTGCACGAGAGGGGGGGAGAGTGCACGGGCTGGCAAAACACACACAAAGAGGGAGGGAAGGGCGGGGGGGCGGGGTGGAGAAAAGGGAGACCAAAAAACCATCACGAAAGGCGGGAAGGGCAGGAGAAACAGGGGGGGGACGGGAAAAAAGAAGCCGCCTTGCTTCTTTCGTTTATCTCCCCTTTCTTTGTGTCCGCCTGGAGACAGAGCAGGCGGGAACAAAGAAAGAAAGGCGGAGGAGATGAGGGGGGGCGGGGAGGGTGGCTGGCACAGGAAGAAGAAAGCCTAAGCCCCCCTCAAATTTCTAGTACGGTCAATTATGAAGTACTTTTAAAAAAGGGGCGCTTTTGTTGTTTCTGGGAGAGAACACACACGCGAGAAAAAAAACAAGGTAATGTTCAATTTCACCATACCTGCGGAAGTGAGTGTGTTTGTTCCGCGGCCAAAGGATGATACAATTTCCGAAAGTGTCGAAAGGCCGGAAAAAACAGAGATGCTAAGTCAGGCACGGTCCGACTACCTAAGCCAAATATCTGCCGGCATGGAGGCACCCATGTTACAAATGCTCCGGGAGAAAATAAAGGTCAACGAATCCACCGTGGGCGAGGAGCTTCTTTCTTACTTGCAAACCTATATGGGCTTTGACCCGGATCGAGCTCTGCGATTTGCTGCTCTCCAAGGCTCGCCGCAGGAGGCTTGCGCCAACAGGGTTGCAGGGGCTAAGTTTACAGCCCCAGGTAGTGGACCCCGCCAGCCTCCGACAGTGCGTCAAAGACAAGAAGATTTGCCCCGCGCTGCCGTGCCTGACCGAGCCGGCGTGCAGTGTTCAGGTGGGCAACCACGCTTTTGACCTGCAGCAGCGAGAAAGGCCCACTAACCCCTTCCAAGACGCCATCGACTCGCTGAGCAAGGGCGGCGACGTGTTTCCGCTGCTTTTAGCGTCGTGCCTAACGATAACGCCGGACAGCGCGGTTCAGGACGACGCCGTTAATTATTTCGAGGTGCCCGAGCCAGGCGCTCTGAGCACCAGCACCAGCAAGTTCAAGATAAGGATCTGCACGGTGGGCAGCCCCACCATGCAAAAAGAGCTGCTTGCGCTGTTAGTGACGGGCGACCCCGTGACGGTTCAAAAAGGCACGGCCTTCACTGTGGCGGAACAAGTCGTGGTTCTAGCCAGTTACGTGTCCTGGATGAATAACAGCTACTACGGAGAGGAGCAGAGCGGCTCTCTGACGGTCTCGCAAGATGTCATCGGCGGCACCTTAGAGGAGAGCGCGCCACACAAGTCGTCCGAGAAATCCGAAGACACGTATTTCCGGTTCAACCAACACGACGGCAGTGTACAGCTTCTGCTGCCCCACGAGACGCGCGCTCTGCTAAAAACAGCGCTGGAGCGGGGCCGGGTCGAGCCAAACAAAAAGCCAAGCCCGATTCCTACGGATCGTTCAGCGGAGCCAGCCAGCTTGTACACGTGCGTGGTAGCCGCAATAGTCCCGCGCGCCGAACAGGAAGAAGCAACTAGGGAGGCGGGCCTGCCAACACTGAACCAGAACATGACTACCACCATCTCGATTTCTTGTCCGCACGGTTACCAGCACGGGCCTTGCCGGGGGCAGAATCTTTGTGCGACGGGTGCCTGCAAAGGATTGCCTGCCGAGTTGCCGAGCGTCGACTCCGCCTTGGGGCGCGCCCCGGTCGGTCTCCTCCCTATTTGCGGCAAGTGCCGAAAAGCGGTTGCGGCGAGCTTCTCCGGGTCCTGTTGCCGCAAATGCAAGCACGGCGCCGCCGAGAATTCTCTGTGCAAGGCGTGCGTGAACGCAGCTGCGGCGGGGTCGGTCTCGCTTTCCGTGTGCGGCGCGTGCAAGGAAGCAGCTGCGGCGGGGTCTGTCTCGCTTTCCGTGCGCGGCGCATGCAAGGAAGCAGCTGCGGCGGGCGTAGCCTGTACTGTGTCGGTTTCCGGGTGCAGCGTTTGCAAACACGCAATGGACGGCGCGGCGGTGCCGAGGTTGTCGGTCTCGGGCATCCGGGGAGGTGCTGCGGGTCAGCACAGCGTCTCGCTCTCTCTGTGCGTGGATTGCCAGAACGGATTGACCGGAGCGGCGGCGGAGTCGAGTTGTGGCTCCCTGTGCAGGCGTGCACGAAAGCCATGGATGGCGCGGCGCGAGGTTGTCGATCTCGGTTCCCCCAAGGTCGCGGATCAGCACAGCGTCTCGCTCTCTCTGTGCGTGGATTGCCAGAACGGATTGACCACCGGAGCGGCGGCGCAGAGTCTGTCTCACTGTGCCCGGCGTGCACGCAAGCCATGGCCGGCGCGGCCGCGAGGTTGTCGATCTCTGGCATCACGGGAGGTGCTACTGCGCGTCAGCACAGCGTCTCGCTCTCTCTGTGCCCCAATTGCCAGAACGGATTGACCACCGGAGCGGCGGCGGCTGAGTCTGTCTCCCTGTGCCCGGCGTGCACGAAAGCCATGGCCGGCGCGGTGGAACAGTCAGTCTCCGAGTGCGACGTTTGCATACAGGGGGACAACGCCGCAGGGGTTAAAAAATCTGTCTCATTTCCTGGTGCAGCAATTGTAAGAACGAAGCGGCCAAAGCGGGGGCGCAGTCAGTCTCTGGCTCCGTGTGCGACGTGTGCAGGGGCTGCGTGAGTGTGAGCGTCTCCTGCGACGTGTGCACAGGTGTAGCTGCAAGCGGCGCGAAGTCTTCCTCTGTTAATCCACGCGCTGATGCGCCCGTCCAACCTCGAACAGAGTCTACCGAGGAGGCAAGTGAGTGCTTTCACTGCGGGGGGAAACTGTGCAAGGCCAACGAAATCGCTGGTCCTAACGCCGATCATCAAGGCTCGAGACCCGCGGGGCCAGGGGCGCGTGTTCAATCGGCTCCTTGTTTCGACAGCTTCGAAGTTACACAGAACTCCGGCGGGGGGCAAGAAATGCGTCTTCGGGATGTCACCAGCGGCACTTGCTTTGACAGCATTAGCTTGGAAAAGATACCCCCAGTATTCAGCGGGGGGCTGTACCAGACCTCTCGTTCGGGCGGAGACCTCGTGTATAGGAAAGGATGAACCCTACGCCGTGCCCAAAGAGTTTCTGGAAGACGGAGGAATCTTTTCACTCCCAATATTCTGATCTTGGTAGTAGTATTTTGTGTCCGGACTATTTCTTGTTTCGGTTTGGTTTGTTTTTCTTGATGTTTTCGTCGTCAGAGAAAAGCCACACCTCCTCCCCCTCTGTAAAAAAAAGATACAGGAGGCCGAGGGGGGTCTACGAAGGGCAGGCACGTTTTTAATTAAAACAAAAAAAGTTTCGCTTTGTTTCTCTTGTTCTGTCGTTCTCTTTTTTTGGTCTCGGAAGTGAGAAAGAATCTAGGAGCGCTCTATTTTTTCTTTTGGGAACCCTTCTTCCATCCTCTCGAAATTCCTTGCAGAGAGGGTTTCGGCCGAATACTTCCGGGAGTTTCTTTCTCGCCGTTTGGCAGGAGCGATTCTTTTTCTGTAGCTTGTGCTGCTTCTTTTTCAAGCCTATCGTAGGAACTATTTTGGTGCCTAACCAAACGTTCTTCTTGGCACTTGTGATACAGCCAGTAGCTAGCATACGCGAGCACACCAAAGGTGCCGATTGGTATTACTACGAGCACCAAGAACGCCAAGGCGTAGCGCACGATGTACTTGGTCGTCCAGGCCGCGCGTTTCAGGTCGCACACGACGGGCACGTCCTTGGAGCCGTCGGTGTGCACGTAATCGCCGTGACAGGTGTGAAACAACTGGTTTTCTTTGTAACAGAACCCGCCCAGGATCTTGGGCCGGGTAAGCTTGCAGTCGGGAGCGCCGGGTGCTATGCAGTCGAAGTCCAGCTTGGTCGTGATGTCGGCCGCGCAGTCGACCGCCTTCTCAACCCATTTGCCTACGTCCTGGAAGAAATTGGAGGCACCGTTCTTGAACGCGTCCCAGCGCGACGCAGAAAACGCCCGCACCACAGTGCGCCAAACAGAGCCGCGGTCGTCCGGGAACTTCACGACTGGCACTCGTATGATCTCGTCTATGACGTACTCGCTCGGCACGGTCGAGCGCACGTAGCCGCTCACGACCGACTGGAACAGCCCGGCGTTGGCCAACGAGGCCCCGAGATCATGGACCTCGTCGGACCAGTGGCCCCATCTGGCGCTGGCGTTCTGCAGCGCCTCGTCACTCACGTTAATCTTGCCTATTTCCCGCCGCGCCGCCTCCAGGTCCTTGTCGAAGTTCGACAGCACCGACTTGGTCTGGTTGAGGGTGGCCTCCAGCTGCCGGGTGAGCGCGTTGGCATTCGCGCCCGATTGCCGCAGGTACTCTTCGTTCTGGGCGAACGAGGACATTAGCACAGCCCGCAGGGCCGCGAGCTCTTGCTCCCAGCCATTCAGCAGGCCCGCCAGGACCGTGGCGTTGCAGGTCTTCATTACGTCCTGCAACATGTTCGACGTCGCGGCGGCGGTCATAGCCGCCAACAAGGCCGCGACCGTGCCGGTGCCGGCCGCGCCCGTCTGCATCTGGAGCCACATGTGCTCGATCGTACCGGTGGCCACGCCGCCCGCGCCGCCGGCCGCTGTCGCAAAGAAGCTGTCAACTGTCTGGGCGCCGCCGAAATGTCGAGCGACAGCGACAGGCACTCCAGGGCCGGCTCACCCGACATTTGCGTGCCAACGACGACGCGCAGCCACAGCCCGCTCGTCCCGTTCGCGAGTGCCGCCGCGGCCGCCGGGTTGTCGATGCCCGGCACGTCGACGAAGTACAGGCCCTGCGCGGTCGGGTACGCCAGGTCGGACTGGGCCAGCAGCGTGTGGTTGTTGTCGCGCCACACCTGCAGCCGCATCGGTCTCGCCGCGCCGGCGCCCGCGTCCAGCCCCTGGCGGAAGCGCAGCCGCAGCCCGGGCTCGCCGGCCACGGGCGAACGGGGTTCTATTTGTGCACTGCCGTCGATCGGGCACCAGGTCGCGACCTCGTCGCGGCGCGCGAAGCTGGTGCCCGGCACGTCGAAGCTCAGGCGCGACGACCAGTTGAGCGGCCGCAGCGGGAAGCGCCCGTCCGCGCAGCCCACGTTGTCGAGCGTCTCGCCGCCGAGAAAGTTCAACGACGGCCACCAGTGCGTGCGCAGCAGCCGGCACAGCGGGCCCTCGGGCGCGCCGTTCTGTTCGCAGCGCCTGCGCTGCCACGGCACCCCGTTCAGCAGGCGCTTGCGCGAGTCCACGGGCGAGCGGCCCAGGCGCGTGGGGTCCAGGCGCGCGCTCAGGTGCTGGCGCTTCCAGAACTCGGCCTGCGTTTCGCCCTGCACGGTCGCGCGGTTGCTCAGGTGGTGCGGCACGCAGTCGCCCACAGCAGCGGCAGCAGCACAGCCGTCGTCGCCGGCGGTAGTGCAGCCGAGCGGGAACAGCAAGTGCCTGTTCTGCTCGACGGCGCCGCGCTCGTCCTCGGGGAAGAACATGACGTAGTCGGTGTAGCGCAGCGCCTGGTTCGGGTGGCCGCTGACCTCCTCGGGCAGCACGTCGTACACGTAGCTGTAGCTGTCGCGGAGCCCGCACCAGTGGTGCAGGCACGACAGGTAGCCCAGCACCAGCACCGACTCGGCCGGCAGCTGGTGCGGCACCAGCACGCTCAGATTCTGCGTAAAGGTCACGCCCGAGTCCAAATTCTTCAGCTGCAACGTAAATCTCTGGCGCGTCTCCACGTGCCTGAGCTGCCACAGCGGCAGGAGCCTGGCCGTGCTGAAGCCGGCCGTCAGCGTGTCGCAGTTGGCCACGTCGGGCGGCACGGTCCACGCGCTGTCGCCGAGCGCGGGCGGGACCTGCGGGGCGCGCAGCCTCGCGGGCGCACGGGTAAAGAACGGCCGCGGCGACATGTCCACGTCGTCGGGCAGGTCGCCCGCCACGTCGATCAGCACCTGCGTCATCTCGCGCTGGCGCAAGAATCGTGTCGCCTGCTGCGCCGAGTAGAAGAATACGTACGGCAGCGTGGCGGCGTTGGTCGTGTTCGAGCGCCGCCGCAGCAGCGCCGACTGGGGCTCGATGTCGGCCCAGTGCGTGGAGCAGTACTTGTACTCCTCGTTCGACGGCTGCCGCGCGTTCTGCCAGGGCCCCAGCCGCGGGACCGCGTCCGGCTCCAGCTGCAGCGCCAGCTCCAGCAGGTTGCTGTTGAAAAAAATACGGCCGTCGGGCGCGCTCTTCACGGCCGCGGCGCACCACACGCGCAGCAGCTCGCTGAGTTCCTGCTCAGACGTGACCGTCTCTTTGCGCGCGCCGCGCGGCAGCCAGCCGCCGTAGAAATCATTGGTCAGGTCAGTGCCCACGGCGGGCCCGCACATATCTGTGGTTGGCTCCACCGCGGCCTCCTCCGCCGCGGGGGTCCACGGCGGGGTGTTGGCTTTGCGCAGGCAGCGCGACCGAACTACTTCCAGCCAGCAGTGGCAGGCGTTGTCCGGGCGCGGCGCGTCTGTGCCGAGCGAGGGCGGCTCGCAGCCGGGGGCCCGAGCAGCCCCATGATGTCCCTGAACGTGAACCAGTTGTCGCTCTGCTCGAGCAGGAACTGCGGGTCGCAGAAGAAGCGCACGGTGTTGAGCAACAACCAGCGGACGCGGCCCATGCCCGAGTTCACTGCGTGCTGTCCGTTGAGCTTGTTCGCGTAGCTCGCCAATTTCCCGGCCTCGTCGGCCTGGTTGCCGAGGGTCTTGTTCCAGTATTCGGCGATCGTCAGCGGCTCGCCCGACAGCAGCCAGGAAGGGTTCAGGTCCTCGGTCGTTGGTGTGTAGGTCTCGTAGTTCCAGCGGACCTCCGGGTCCTGCAGCGCCCAGTTGTACAGGTCATCTATTGTGGCGGCCTGTAGAAAATCTGAAAGCAGGGTGTCCTGCTCGAACTGGATCACCACCGTGAAGCGGAACCAGTACGGATCGCTCGGGTCGTTCACGCGGGCGAAGCCCAGCGGCGGCACGCCGCCCTCCGCTAGCAAGTGCGTGTTGGACCGCTCCGCGGCCTGCTCGGCATAGGCGAACAGCATGGCCGCGAGCGCGCGTCGCGAGCGCTCCGACGTCTGCAGCTCGCGCACCTTGGCCAGCGTGGCGCGGGCCATGTCGAGCAGCCCCGCCAGGTCCACGGTAAACTCGCCCATCAGCGTGCTCTGCACCCTGCTCTGCGCCAGGAGCGCCAAGAACAACGCCTTCACGGCGTTGGTTTCCTCGTTCATGGACCCCTCGAACGTCTGCAGGTCCAGGAACGCCGCGTTGGTGGTCCTGTTGAAATCTTCGAGCATGGAACTTTCGTGGCGTACGAACGCCTCGATCTTCTCGTTCAGGAGCAGGAAGTCCTGCGACGTGACATTTACCTGCTGTTTCTGGATGTTCAGTGTGTGGATGTTCAGCAGCAGCTGCTGCAGCGTCTTGTTCTGCTTCTTGCCTACATTTGAGAGATTCTGGAGCGCGCTGTCGTAGATCTCCTCCGTCTTGTCCAGCGTGGCCTGCAGGTCGGTCAGCCCCTTGAATCCGCTGCTGAACGCGCGTGCAAAGTCTTGCTGGGCCTTGTCCGAGATGGCCTCCGTGATTCTCTCGTCGTAGCAGTTGCCCGTGCCGGGCGTATCCCCGACGTGAGGAGCGCCCATCGTGCTCGCAATGTCGAGGCAAACGCCCGGCGACGACGCCGTGCCGCCGCTGGGCACCTCACAGTACTGGCCGACGTCGCACGCTTTGGCGCAGCTCAGGGGCGCGCCGCTGTACAGGGCACGCTTGGCCGTGGCGGTGCAGTTGGCGATGCCCAGCATGCAATTCGTGTCCGAGGCGCCTTGCAGGCACATCCTGCTGTCTATGCAGAACCTGAACAGCTCCGTTTGCCCACCCCTACTCCGCTTGCCCCCCCCCCGCACCCCCTACTCCGCTTCTCCCCCCCCCCCCCGTGTGCTTGCAAGAAAAAGGGGGGGGGGGAGGGGAACGGAGTAGGGCGGTGCCGGCCCAAATCCGGATATAGCCGTGGCCTTGCGTTCTGTGGTGTGTCTGCCCCCCCCCTCACGGTTTCCCCCCCCCCCTCCCGTGCGCGTGTGTATTTTCTGTTTTAAAAAAAAGAGCAAAAAAAAACATCCCAACAACACCACGCCCCCTCCCTCTCCCCCGCGCTAGTATCTCTACCCGAAGAAGCCGTCCCCCTTGTCCCTCACGCTAAGGTACATGAACAACAGGGTGGGCGAGCTCAGGGTGTGGGCACTGGGCTTCATTACTGAATACTGCCGGCTACAATGCTTGTACGTCAAACCCCTGACGCGCTTGCTCGTGGAGGGGCAACGTGACGGCGGGGGCAGTATTGTTTTTCCATCTACGAGTCCCTGCTGGCGTTGCTGCACACCGTCGCCAGCACTATTCTTACCCGAACCCAGCTGAGCCACGAAGAGGTAGCGCAGGTCATCCAGCGCGAAATTATCCCGCGCCTGGACTCTTTTACACGCTGGCACGCGTCTACCGACACGCACATGACGTGCATCAAGGCCGCCATCGGCGTTTCGAGCGGGGGCAAGGCCTGGCTGCGGGCCGTCAGGACCCTGGTCCACAACCAAGACCTCGCCGCGGCCCTGAGCTACCCGTACGCGCAACTGCTGGCGCTCTGGGACCTCCGGGAGACGCTGCCTGACGGGGACGCGCTGCGCCTGTCGCTAGTGTCCGCGAAACGCCTGGCGGAAAAGGGCTTGTTCGATCATATCTACGGGAGGCTAGCGCAGTTTCTACAATTGTCCAACCAGCAGCAGTACCCCAGCGGCTTCGGCCTGCTGTTCTTTAGCCTGGACAGGCCCGGCGGGCGCCACGGCGCGACCTA
This sequence comes from Paulinella micropora, assembly GCA_019918135.1. Lineage (NCBI taxonomy): Eukaryota > Cercozoa > Imbricatea > Euglyphida > Paulinellidae > Paulinella > Paulinella micropora. The sequence continues at coordinate 86,546 of WBZZ01000880.1, read as the reverse complement.
CCGGGCAGCGCGCGCCTTCGTCTATCCAGACTGCCTCATCTTCTGTTCGGCCGTCGGTTCGGAAGCACACGTCAGGGCCCTGCCACCCATCTCGCCCCTGCACCCCGTAGCGGGTGCGGCGGACCCCCCCGCCAACGCCAGACCGCTGGCTGCAGGCGTCAGGCTCATGCTGCACCAACGGAATCTGCGGTTCGTGACCCCCCCGAGCAGGCGCCCGGGTGCCAGCCCGAGCTCAGGCTGAAGCGCCTTGGGCCGTACGATGATTCAGAAGCACAGGGCGCGGACCTGCTGCTGCACTTGCCGCTGGGGTCCTGCAAGAGCTGGGTGGCCCTGCTGCGCGCTACGGGGGTCTATGATTTAGACCAAGCAGGGCGGGCCCTTGGTGAATGCGGTCCGTGTCTCAGTCTCGGTTTCGCCGACGCCCTCGCCGATCTCCACGCCTGCCAGGAACTCCTGGGACAGCCTGACGGGCAGCACCTCGGAGCGGCGCGCCCCGGCGACGACGAACCGCTCGCTGGCTCACCCACGGGATCGGGCGGAGGGGCCGTGCCGCCCGCCCCGCGCCTGCTGCCCCCCCCTCCGAAGAGGGCCCCCCCTCCTCCGCGCCGCCCTTCACCCGCCGGGCTAGCCGTGACGACCCCGCTAGTACATTTGCCACGTGCACTGCCGCCCTTACCCAAGCCCCAGGCAGCAGCAGATCTGGGCACGTTACTAGGCACGGCCGTCTTCGTGTTACCTCGCAAGCTACCGCTACCCCCGAGGGCGAGCAGCGGCCCGCTGTCGCCGACGACGAGGCGCCCGCCTCCCCTGGACATCAAGGCCCTGAACCACCCACGGGCGCCTAGCACGGCGCCGCCCCGCCGCCCCGCCGCCGTCCCGATATGCTGTCCGGCGTGGCCAACCCGGCTGAGGGGGAGCCCCCCGCCCTGGAAGACGACGTGGTTGACAACGTTGATTTCGGGGGCCCCGCAGGACGCCAGGCCCCACAATCGCACAACAGGGTCGCGTCGGCGCCCCCCGTGCTGACCAGGCTCAGGAGCTCCACTTGCTACAGTATGCCCGAGCCCTGCAGGTCCGCGCACCACGGGGAAACTAGGAGCGAGCCGGGCTCGCCCAGACACAGCCTGCCCTTTGGCGCAGAAGACCTGCAGCACCAACTCCTGGAATTACAGAAAACCCCCACGCAGCCAAATAAAAGCTTTAGCTTGGAGTCCCCCGGCTTGTTGCAAGGCAGGCTGAGTTCGCGTCGCATTGTTCTGACGCCTTGCTCCGACGGCTCGGTCAGCGAAGGTTCGCTGAATGGCTTTGATGAAGAAACAACCAGCAATAAAAAAATATAGAGGCCGCACTTTCCGTCGTAAAGGAATAAATAAAAGCCGGCGGGCCGGCCAGACTGAGGCAAGCTTTTTTTAATAATAAAAATCTTGGGGGGCGCGCGCGTTGTCTTTTTGGGGACCCGTAAGACAGCCGAAAAAAAGGTTGTGGCAAAAGCAAAAAACCCCAATAAGTTTTTTTTGTCTAGGTGAGCGAGCGTCTTTTCAAGGGTTTGGCACCATCCTTTGCAACGACATCTTCTCCTCGAATTCAGCGAAGCGCCAGTGTTTGTGCAGCAACGTGTGCTGTTTCTGTAAGATGGCTAATCTCTTACTTTTTTCAAACAGGGAGCGCAGGTAGTCCTCGGCCGCAATCATGAGTGCGTACAGGGCTGATTTGTTGTACCTCTCGACCCTGCCCCCGATCTGCATAACTTGTCTGTACAGGCGGCGGCGGAACGGCGCCCGCCGGAGTGCGAAGTGGTTCTGACTAAACTTTTGGGCCCTGTTGCACTCTGCGTTCAGCAGGCGGTAGCGCTTGACCACTCTCTTCGGGCGTGGTCCGGGCTCTTCCTCGCGCTTTTGCTTTTGCTTTTTCTGTTTCTTGTCGCTCTTCTTGCTGTAAGTCTTGCTGTGCTGCTTGTGCTTTTTCTTGCTGGGCTCGTCAGCGGCCTTTTGGGGCCCCTCGCGCGCCTTCTTGCGTCTGCTCTTGCTCTCTTGGGCGTATTTCGTGCGGGCCATTCTTGTTTTGGGACCAGCGGCTTGTGGTTTAGGCTATTGCTGTGGATTCTAACCCAAAACACGACGGAAGAACTGGGGCGACGGCCTCCCGCGGATGCGTTTTGTCGTCGCGCCCCCCCCCCCCTCCCTACCCCTTTTCCCGTTTTTTTTACCACCCCCTCCTTTGCATTTCCCCCCCCCCCACCCTCTTTCCCTCTTCCCGTTTTTTTTCTCCCCGCCCCTCCCTTTCCTCTTCCCCCGCCCATTCCCCTTGCCTCTCCGGCCCCCCCCCCCACCACGCTCGCTTACACAAACCCCCGCCTTCTTTTTGCAGCAGGTAGGGGGGGGGGTACCGGAGGGGCAAGGAAATGGGCGGGGAGCAGGGGGGGGGCCGGCTTGTCTGCACCCCCCCCCCCCTCTTCGCTCTGCTTCTTGTTTACCAGCTTCCCGGGGGATAAAGAAGAGGCGGCGAGGGGAGGCGGCGGCCCACGCTGGGAACCTAAGAAACAAAAAAAAAGAGCCTGTAAAATAACACCCTCTCCCATTCTCCCGGCCCCCCCCCAGCTTTTGTACCCCCTTTTTCTTCTTTCTAGCTTTTCTTTCCCCCCTTCCCACACACCCCCCAATTCCCCCCGGCCCCCCCCCATTTCTTGGTACCCCTTCCCTCCCCCCCCCTCTCCGTCTTTTTTTTTCTTTCCATTCTTTTTTTTGGGGCCCACCGTTCCCCCTCCCTCTCCGTTTTTTGTTTGTGTTTTGGGCCAGGCCATGCCGCAACGCAAGCGTGACATTAGGACACGAGGCAGGCAGGCGGACCCCTCGCGCTGCGTTTTCTTTGGTGACGAACCACCCGTGCCGCTAGACGCCGCCAGTGCGGTCTGGGTCTTTGAACATTGCCTGTACGAAAACGCTCTGAGGCACGACATTCTAGAAGAAAAGCGCCACAATGGACACCCCGAGGCACGCGAGCACTACAGCCTGCAGCTTTCGGACCAGGAACTGGCCATCATCGCCGAGGCTATGATAGGCAGGCCGTGCTTCTACGAACACATGGACAACTCACACGACCCCTGCCTGGCTAACAGCGAGAAGATCCAGAGCTGGGGCTACGTGGCCGCAACCAGGTATGACGCGCAAGCGAGGTCGCTGTTCATGTACACGTACCCGTACGACAATGAGGAGGGGATCACGAGCGTGCGGCGCCTGCGCGACCCCGACGGCCCCAAGGGCGCCAGCATCCAGCACGTGCGCAACATCGTAACCAACCAGGCCTGGGTGCTGGAAAATTCGTACTGCAAGCGCGGGACCCGCCCGGGCACGTACTTCCTGGGCGAGTGCGCGCTGGCGCCCGAGCACTGCTTCGTGTACACGGAACCCGTCACCACTAGCTGGGACGTTACTCTGCCCCACTAGACCGCGGACCTGAGCCGCCTGGCCTACCGGGAAAACTACCTCAACCGCGCCTCGCACGCCGCCGGCAGGGGGTGGGACAACCTCTTGGTCGCATCCAACCCCGCCCGCAAACCTTGGGGCGTTTTGTGCTCGCCCCCACAGACCTGGGCGGGGAAGAAGAACGGGCGGGAAGGGGCGCACGAAAGAATGCACGGCGTTCGGGGGGAGGGGCTGTTGGTCAGGCTTGCACTCCCGCCCCGCCCATTTCAGGGCCTCGCTAAGCGTCGGGCGGGGGAGGCCTAATTCGGAATCTCTTTGGAAATCTATACCCAAACAAGCGCTGGACTTGCTGGCCATAAAAACCTATTCCTTGCACAGCAACCGGCCCGTGATGGAGACCACCGCAGAAACCAGGCTGACCCCCGTGCCAACCCCGCAACCAATCGTCATCGAGCAGGCGGCGGCGGCTCCCGCGGAGCCACGCCCCGCCGCGCCCGAAGCAGAGCCGCTGGACGGCAAACAACCCCTGACGCACTTGATTGCAGCGGCCTCGCAGCAGATCTCGCGCATTGCCGACGAGGGCCAGCGAACCAAGATAACGGGAGCAGTGCAGAGCCTCGTCGACTCCATGTGCAGCGAGATAGCCGGGCTGAAGGACGCGCAGCGGGAGCGTATTGCGCGTTGTGCCGAGGAGGCTTCGGATGACATGGCTAACTTCTACGGCCTGTTCCTGAGCGAGGAGCAGCGCAGGGCCATGAACACCGAGAAGCAGGCGTGGAGCAGTTCGGCAATGTCCGAGAGCGAGTCCGGTTTCCATCGCAAGTGGGTCAACGCGGCGCTAGCGGCCTTTACGCACACCGCCGCCAGTGCGGGGGTGGACGTTAGGCAGGGTGGCTGGGACAGTGTCAGGCGCGCGCTGGCAGCACAGAAACCAGCCCCGGCGGCGGTACCGGCCAAGTCGGATCTGCAGCAGAAGCTCGTTTCGGCAGAGCGCCATGCGGCGGCCTCTCTCGTGAGCGCGGCACCGGAGGTCCTGCACAAGAGGGCCCGCAGTGAGTTCGAGGCACCAGCAGCCCAGGCCACCGTGGATGATCACCCGTTCGGCAAGTATTTTATCGGAGAAAATACCCTGAAGCTGCGCATGCCGGAAGGCCACTGGAAATCAAGTCGGGGGAGGTCTGAGCGGTCCGGGTGAAAAACACACACCCTGTCCACACGCACAAATTGAAGAGGGGGGGGGGGGGATGGGGGTTGGACGCCCGCTCGCTCGTTCTTGTAACCTGTACTACCTCTCTCTTGCACCAAAGAAAAAAACCTCAGCTTGTGTCCGCGCTTTTCTTGCGCAGTCTCCTCTCTCTCCCCAGCTATTTTCTGTTGGGCTTGGTTTTGCGGGTTTCGGAGAAGTAAGGGGCAGGTGATTCAAAGACAACTCGCTCTTTTTTTCTGTATTAAAAGTTTTTTTGGTTTGTTGGTCTGGAACAGAGAAAACCTAGTCAACTTATTAAGGTGCCCGGCGCGCCAGTGATTTTTGCTCTGGAAGTTTGTAATTTAATAAGATATTCTTGTGCTAAAAATCGTGTCCGGCGGAGCCGATCTCTCCGTCCGACAAGAAAAGAAAAAGAAAGGAAAACCAGTAGATGTCGAGGCACAACGACTATGCACACGTACAACAGCTCTGTACACACAACAATACACAACCACGACGATACACACACGACGATACACACACACAAACTCACACACACACAAACTTACACACACACACACACAAACTCACACAAACTCACTCACACACACACACAAACTCGCACACACACAAACTCGCACACAACAGGACTGTGGCACACACCCGAAACGGATCTGTACAACACTGCAACATACACAAGGACTACTACGCGCGAAACTGCGGGCCAACACTGGACTAGGTACAAAAAAGATTTTGGGGTTGTTGGCAACATTGGGACCGCGCAATGTTGGCAACATTGGGATTGCGCAATGGTGCCAACATTGCGCACTGTTGGCAACATTGGGATTGCGCAATGTTGGCAACATTGGGATTGCGCAATGTTGGCAACATTGGGATTGCGCAATGTTGGCAACATTGGGATTGCGCAATGTTGGCAACATTGTGCAGTCCCAATGCTGGCTTTTCGCATCGCAGGCGTGGCCCCCCCCTTCCATTCGACATAACCCATTGGGTTTGCACAATGGTGCCAACATTGCGCAATCCCAATGTTGGCACCTGATCGTCCAGCCCATGGAATGAACCGCGTAGTTCGACACAAACAAAACCGAAGATCATATGCATGCTCTGGTACATCAGCTTTTGGCGCACAAATAATTGCGGGAGGAGGGGGCCTGGCAGGTTTGTTAGTCTTTGTGTTCGAGCCGACTGCTACGCGGTAGAATCAAGAAAGTGTGTGCAAAAGAAAGTGCGTGGGGTTTTTGTGTGTGCATTCTTGTGTGTTTAGTGTGTTTGCAAAAGAAAGTGCGTGGGTTGTTGTGTGTGACACTGTGTGCAAAAAGAAATGCATGAGTTGTGTGTGTGTGCATTCATTTGCGCGCGTTCGCAAAAGGTGCGTGGGTTGTGTGTGTGTGTGTGTGTGTGTGTGTGTGTGTGTGTGTGTGTTTGTGTGTGTGTTTGTGTTTGTGTGTGTGTATCGTCGTGTGTGTGTATCGTCGTGTGTGTGTTTGTGTGTGTGTGCAAAAAGAAATGCACGAGAGATTGTGTTTGTGTGTGTGTAGGTTTGTGCACAGTCTTGCGTGTGCGTGTAAAGTCGTGTGTTTGTGTGTGCAAACAAAGGAATGCACGGATTTATGTGTTGTAAACCGATAATCTAACTCTTCCGCACGTCTTTGCACCGCACGCCCTTGGTTTTCTGTGTGTAAAAACAGGCCCTTTATCATGGATTCGACCACGCACAAACGCAGTTACGATGAGCTTTGCCAACAATACCTGACGGACAATAACGAGGTGCTCACGAATTCGTTTGTCTGTTTTTGTTCGAATAGTTTGTCTTACCTTTTGTTCCGTATAGCACTTCAATGAGTTTATTGCCACCCAGCATCCGGCGAAAAACCTGCCTTATGATCAGGTGAGAATTTTCTCGCGCGTTTGTGATTTTGCTTGCTTCTACGATGCTAGTAAATTTTCTTTGTGTGTACACCTTGTTTTTTTCCGACCAGCAAACGAAACCAATGTGTTGCTTTTTTTTTGCAGTTTCCAATGAGCAACCCGGTCTTTCCCAGTCAGCCTGCCATGAATCAACAAGGCTACACGCTGGTCTCACTTCCCACTCATTTTGTTGTGTGTTATCTATCTGCCCTGTGTATTTTCCCTTTGTTGTCAAAAGCCCTCTGTAACATGTTCCGCAGGTATGCCCTACCTTTTTGTGTTCTTTTGTTTGCTGCACCTTGTTTTTACCGACCAGCAAACGAAACCAAGGTGTTGCCTTTTTTGGGCAGTTTCCAATGAGCAACCCGGTCTTTCCCAGCCAGCCTGCCACGATGAATCAACAAGGCTACACGCTGGTCTCTACTCCCCCCCCCCTCTCATTTCTTGTGTGTTACCTGTCTTGATGATGTTGTTGTCAGGGCCCTCTAGTGCATAGCTTAGCCAGCGGCGCCACCAATGTTCCGCAGGCAGCGGTATAGATGCCATACCCTTTTTTCTTTGTGTAACACCTTTGGTTTTACCAGCAAACGAAACCAAGGTGTCGCTTTTGTTTTTCTTGCAGTTTGCACAGAGCAACCCGGACTCTTCGATTCAGCCTTCCACGAATCGACACGGCTACACGTCGGTCTCTGCTCCCCCCCCCCCCCCTCCCCCATATTCTCACCTCTCGTGTATGTACCCTCTGTTGCAGAGAGTCTCCCCCCTACCCTTTTCTACCCTTTTCTTTTCTTTGTCTGGTTTGTTAGCAGAGAAGCTCTTCTCAAGCCTTTCCGTCAAGGCCTTTATCAGCACGTTTGCTAGCTAGCAACACCGCCAATGTTGCCAACAGAACGGTACTTTGACCTTATAACTTCTTTTTTTGTCGTCTGCACGTACAAAACATATATCCAGAGTATCGTGTCGCTTGCAGTTTGCACAGCCAATGGGCAACGCGATCTCCTCGGCCCAGCCTGCCACGAATATACCAAACTACATGCCGGTCTACTATCTTTCCCCCGCGCCCACACTCTGTTTTTTTTTGTTGTCTCGCTTAAGTCTTGGCCTGTTTTGTTAGATCCCAAAACAACTTCCAAGCCCTAAACCAGACCCGGCGCGGGTCCTTGCTCCAACCCCGCCCCCCCTCCTCCTCCTTTTTCTTCCTCCTCTCCAGATGTACCCCTCCCCCGGCCCTCTGTGCAACAGTCTCCCCCCCCTCTTTACCTTTTTTTTCTTCTGTCTTGTTCTTTCTAGCAGAGAAGCCCTCCTCTAGCCTATGGTTCGCCATTGCCTTTTCTCGCACCAGACCAGCCACAGGTTCTCCTTTTCCCTCCCACCCTTTCTCTCACACGCAACGGCGCCACACGGCCCCCTCCTCGCACAAACAACCATTTTTTTGGTTGTAGGAATCCCACGAGCCAACCGGTGCGGACAATCTACAACCGGCGGTCCAACAGGTTCTCCTTCTCTACCCCCCTTTTTCTCTCTCTCTCTCTCACTTGTGCGGGGGAGGGTGTGTAAATGGGTGGGACGAAATTAAGGGCATCCCGCTGTAGGGTCATCCCGCAAACGACGAGCGTAGTGAGGAGCCGGCTCTTGCTGCCTACGAACAAGCGCAGGTCTTTTTTTTTGTTCTTTCTCTCTCTCCAGACATCAGGTGTCTCGTTTGTTTGGTAGCAAACCCGCCTACCCCCCAACACGACGGCTGTTTCCCCGAAGCAACCCAATGTATCCGTCAGCCCAGAAACTGTGCAAATGCTGTTGGGCCTGGAGGGACTGCAACACAACAAGGAGATCGAAGACCTTACGAAACCGGTCAGCGTAGTACTTTCTCCGGGGGACCCCCAGAAAAACCGCGACTTGCTCCAAGCGGTCCAGCAATGCCTGCGCGGGCACACAACCATTGGTTTTACGCTGGCGCCGGAGCAGCTGTCAGAGGCTATGAGGGCCTGCGCGTTCGGTGCTCTCAGGGGGCTGGAGCTCAACCTCGTCTCGTCAGAAGTCAGGCCTAGACCCCTGAGCCCAGCGCGCGAGTCGAAGTGGATCCGGGAAAACATCACGACTCTGCGCCTGACCGGCAGAGGCGTGAACGATTGCTTCCTGGCGTCGCTTTTTCAAGGAAGCTTCGACCGGCTGTCAGCGCTGCAGATCCAAGCCTGCCCTAACCTGAACGGAAGCACGCTGGCGTCCTGTCTGTCTTGCACGGGGTTGCTTCGTCGTTTGTCTATCACCGGCTGTCGGAGCTTGCTTTCCAAACCCAACGACGGCGTGTCGCAAGCTCGTCTGCCGCAGCTGGAACATTTGCAAGTGGACCTGGTATCGACCGAACTCGTGGACGGTCGCTCCCTCTCGATCATCACGCGCAGTGAGTGCAAGGCCACGTTTTGTGTCGATATGTCTGGGCATGATCTGGCGAAGGGCTCGAACCTGCTGACCGCCTGCCTACGCGATCTGGCCCCCAAGCGAGGCCTGTGCTCCGGTTCGAAAGCCTGAGCCTGATGGCGGCCAACACCTTTGAAGAGCAAAACAAGGCAATCCAGTTGCAGGCTATGCTGATTACCATGGGACAACGCTTTTCGCTGCAAAGACTGGGCGTGGCCTTCGGGACGTTTCTTGCTCTGCACGAGATCCTCATCTACCTGCACAAACTGCGCAGAGAATGTCCAAACTCCTTTACTAAGGGCTTTGAACTGCACTTGTTCCAGCAGTTAGCAGTAGTCCACAACAACGCGCCAGAAAGCAGCGAGGCCAACGTGCTCCAAGAGGAGACCCAAAACATGGGGATCGTGATCGACGAATCCAAGTGGCTGAGCATGACCCTTAATGCAAGTGACCGAGGATAGCAAACCTCTGGCCTGGATCGAAGCTGAGAAGATGTCCGTGCAGTTTCTGGCGCCCGGCAGTTCGTTTTTCCAGAGCAATACTAACCAGAGAGAAATCAGCCTTATCTGGCTAGTCTTGCTGCCGAAGTTATTTGGCTGGACCGCGGAGACAATGTCTCCGCGCGTGCCTTTCCAAGTGAAGAAGTGACAAAGACACTTCCGCAGAGTTTTATTTTTTTTTTCGTTGGGAAAAGCACGGTGGTGTTTAGCCAGACGTGTGGAGGGAACCGGAGGAAAAAAAGACGATCGTGGTTTTTTTTAATTAAAGACCCAAAAAAACAAAAAATACTTTGGCGGTAAAGATTAATAAGTTTCCGGAACTAGGGCGGCCCAAAACAACTGACGAGTTGCGCGCGGGAAGGGCTACGGGGCGCGATCTTATATGACGGAGACTTATGGAGTAGGGGCCGCCCCGGGTCCGGTCGTAGGAAACTTTTTTTGCATGCAAAGTTTCAAATATTAAAATAATGACGTAGAACACTGTTTAAAGCTGTAATATTGTATTTTAATGCGAAAAAACAATGTTTGAACTATTATTAAGGTGCGTAGATGAGCATGCAGACCATAGCAGATAGCGGCCTGCACCGGTACTTGCAAAGTGCACGTGCTACATGTTACCTGCTATCAGCGCGTAAGTACAAACGATACAAACACGATTTCGATGCAGATTTAATTGAATTCAGCTTTTTTTGCCACTAATTATTTTTTTCTGGTCCTGGTGGCACCCGCCAGCCACTCGCCAGTACAAGTACGCTAAGCTAGTGACAACATGCAATAATTCAAAGTCCTGCAGTGCCAGTGCAAAGACACAGTGTCAGCATCTCAAGCAGCTACATTTCTAAGGACTTTCAACATGATTGGCCTCATTCAGCTGCTAAAAATATAAAAAAAACCACGCCCACTCACTCATCCTCCTCCAGATCTGATTCATCATCAGATGAAGCCAAGCCACCGCAGTTAATGCATCCTGCGAATTCCTGATCACCTGGACCTAATGGATTTGGATAATTACAATACGCGCACATCCAGCGCGTTGCGGGCTCTTCGTACTCGCTCCCTTCATCATCTTCTGCGTCGCTTTCAGCATATGAGTCTACCTTCGCCGCCTTGGAGCGAGGCTGTCTGGTAGAAGCTGCTGCGGCCGCGCCCGAGGAATTAGAAGCAGTAGGTTTAATTGTAGCAGCCTGCTTGCTAGCTCTCTTCTCCACCCCTTTCTTTCCACTGCTGACGGGCACTTCGCTGTCGGCTGCTGCGCCCTCGGGTGACACACTGTTGGGCTGCTGTGCCATGTGCGCCTTGAGCCTTTCCTTCAACTCTGGTACCGTGCCGACAGATGACAGCCCCAACTGCTGACAGAGCTCGACTAGGCGCGGTTTGCGCAATTTCCCAACGTTGAAGCTCTTATTCTGCAGCCTGCTGACGGGCACTTCGCTATCGGCTGCTGCGCCCTCGGGTGACACGCTGTTGGGCTGCTGTGCCATGTGCACCTGGAGCCTTTCCTTCAACTCTGGTACCGTGCCGACAGAGGACAGCCCCAACTGCTGACAGAGCTCGGCTAGGCGCGGTTTGCGCAATCGCCCAACGTTGAAGCTCTTCTTTGCCTTCTTGTTTGCCGAACGCTGGGAGGCGAGCCGCTTGAAGTATGAAATCTTTTGCTCCCGCGTCAGGTCCGCAGTTGCACCAGACTGCACATGAACCGCTGCCACACGCTCCCCTAGGCCATTCTTCGATGTGCATTTGTCGACGCCTTTGTGCGATGGATGGGGCTGCTTAAACCGCTGTGTGCATGGCTCGCACCTCTTGCCGCCAGCGACTTCGTCCGATCGCATGTCAAGGACAATGCGGTCGGCGTCGGGCGCAACGCTAGTGTACGCACCAAAGGCAACACCGCTAATGAACTGTTTGCCAGAAGTGAGGGTGGGCCTGGAGTAACGAAACGAGCGCAAGTTGCGAAGGCCCCAAGAACTGAGTTTGCGAGGTTCAACCTTGTTCTCTTTCACCCACTTCTCGATCACGTCTGCGTCGTGACCATAGAACCGGTTGTTGTCATATCCCGCTCCCTGCGCTGACTCAAGCCACTCCTCGACAAGAGCGAAGCCGCGCCCTTGCTCGACCTGGTCTTTAGTGAAGACCTTGGTAAACTTCCTCTTTGCTCCGTCGCATGGGTTCCACGCATGAAATGCACACAGCATGTCCGTGCTGATATCCACTCCATACTTCTCCCAGTAGTGCGCCTCGGAAAAAACGAACTCATAGTTCTGAAAGTCGCCGCCGCCATCGCCAGTGCGAGTACCAGGGCCGGGAAAAGAAGAGATCTCCCCGCTTCCTCCATCTTCCTTGCTCCTCAGATGATAGTCCCAGCAGTAACGGGTGGTTGCGCCAGTGTGCTCAACCATCATGATGTTGTGGATGTACTCGTATTGCAACTGGCCGTCGGCGCGGCGGGTGACTACAGTAAAGAGCAGATCATTCATCTTGCAGCCTGTTTCAGAATACCAAGATAAATAATCTTGGTAAATGACCCACTCCCCGGACCCAGCCTCCAAACTCTCGACCTTAGCCTGGATATAGCTGCGTAGCATGCAACACATAAACTCAGCGGCTGCGATGTGCACAGGCAAGAAATATCGACCTGCGCTGCGCCTGGTACTGCTCATCGTGTCGTTGGCAACTCACTACCTTCGCCTTCAGTCGCTGGATCAGCTTCAGGTCCTGCTTGCCCTCTGGCTTTGCCTGTTCACGCTTGAGATCGGCTTTCCATCTTTCCCAGTTATCATGCCACCGGCAGGGAACGGTCTTAGTAATGCAGCGGAAAGTAATATTATCCTCTTTCAGGATCTTGTACAAGGATGCTTCATTTCGCGGCCTGTAAAAATGATTGCATGCATTGCCACAACGACCGCCGCACGTGTAGGCTCTTGCATTATCAGCAACCCACTGGGTGCCCTTCAGTTCGTACACCAGGCGCTCTACAGACCCTGCGTCAGCGACCATGGCCTTGTAGATATTGGGGAAAAGCTCAGTGCGGTAAGATTTGTAGAAAGAACCTGTGGTTCCATACCAGTAAAGAGTTTCTCGCCCTGACTTAGCGCCCATGTTCTCCAACACAATCCTTGCAGTCGCTTTCTTCTCCCACTGAGAAAAAGCCTCGCGGGACTCATCAGTCGTTCTTTTCTGTTCGAAAATGTCGACTTTATCAGGCTTTTCCCCTTTGGCACGTCCTTCCAGGACTTTTTTCTGCACAGCGAGTGCTTTGCGTGCATACCTCTCACTGACGGAAGTAAAGAAGGACTGGAACTCCTTCGCCGACATCTTGCCCCTCAGCTTGCCGATAATTGTTTGCTTGTGTGCAGAACGAGCCTGCAATTCAGCAACAATGTCACCAATGGCAGAAGCAGCTGCAGCCTGAGCCTTGTTAGTTTCTAGGAGGGCGCTGGTTTTGGGAAATCTCTGTCGCCCTTGCGCAGAGAGCAACATGGCCTGCAGCTCTTCATCACTAGGAAACTCAGCCTCCACTACTGCAGCTGACCGTTTACATGCCTGGTACTCCTACTCTTCTTGAGCCTCTTGGCATGCTGTTCGGAAACGGTTCTCTCGTCGATACGCTTTCTTGAGTGTCCACCCTGTCTTTGAAACGATCGCGATCCCGCAGACTGACTAGACTGACACCCTGAGTCTGAACATGAACCAGCTGACGTGCTACAGCCATGCATGAATAGAGTGCTGTCGGTTGCTGTTGACGAACATGAGGAATGCTCGGATTCATCATCAACTAGCGTAGTAGTGTCTAGTAGATCACCAGGTGAGTGCTGCACTTCATGCCCACTGTAGCCAGTTAGCCTGCCACAAACAGGAAATACTGCAGGCCCTGATATGTTGGATTCATGTTTCTATCATAAAAAATCATGTTTGACAGTGTGAGGGCATGAGAAACAAGTGTTGAGCTGATATCCAACTCCATTCTAGCAGTGGTATATTATATAATAATATTTCGCATACTTGGAAGCTTTGGCCCTTGCAAGCCTTATTGCTGCCGCGCTAGGCACTGCCAGCGGCTTCACAGGGGTCGGGGAAGACATGCCAGCATGCCTGCGGTCGTGGAGCAACGTGTTTTCATTTTAAAAAAAGAAAAACATGAGACCTTTTCAAAGTGCAGCACTTTTACTTTTTCCCGATAGAACTAGGTCCAAAAAACTTGACAGACGCCCTAGATATCATAAATCAAACGTCATATAGCATCATATCATATCAACCATACCGAGGGCGTCTGTCAAACAGCACAGAAGACAAGTAGTGGCCTTGAAGACGACGAGAGTGCACCCCTGTACGTTGGAAAAAAAAGGGAATCCACACTGGAAAAGTGGCATTTCAGCCACTTTTTCCACCTCCGACCGGTGTGTCTTTTGTTCAAGTCGAATTTCCCTCCAACACTCACTTAGTGAATTGAGAAATGAGTTCTGGAAAGCCCAAAGGTGACGATTCAGTAGACAAGCATGTTGTCTCGAGCATGCAAAATTTTCGGGTGGAGAGGGACGATCAGGGGCAACGCATTTTTTTGAAAACCAACGGCGAACCGAATTGGAAAAACTTGCAGGATTGCATTATCCCCCCAGAAGTTACTGCAAAGTATTGGAATTTTCCTTCCCCCAAGGCAGAGGCCAAGGCATGGCACAGTGTACCAGATAACGTCGTACACACGTACGTTCCTTCTGGGAAAACATTTGTTCTGGCCTCCAAGAACGAGATCTTTCAAGATCTGCCGTCTGCAAGAGGGCGCAGAGTTCGAAGGGGCAAAGCACCTGCAGCAAACACTGCGCTACCTGCAGAAGAGCCTGAAGATGCAAGCCCTTCTTCTAAGTCGCCTCCAAAAAAGAAGCAACGCAAACCGGTTGGCAAATCAATGATACATACATATGCCATGCACATACATGACATTGTCTGCAGGCGGCACAGAAAAAGAGAAAACAAACCAAGCGCGCCTTGGCAAACGAAATGGCAGATCAAGCTGCTAACAATAACAGCAAACAAGCCGAGGGGTAGTAATTGAATTTCTTTTTTTTGCTTTCTTCTTCTTCATCTTCTCCTCCTCCTCACTGCAGCTGCTAGTTTTACTACAACTATATACATTCTTCTTTTTTTTCTTCTTCTTCCTCCTTCTCCTTCTCCTTCTTCTTCTTCTTCTTCTTCTTCTTCTTCTTCTTCTTCTTCTTTCTTCTTCATCTTCTTCTCCTCCTCCTTCTCCCTCTACTACTACTAATACTACTACTACTACTACTACTGCTACTGCTGCTACTACTACTACCACCACTACTACTACTACTACTACTACTACTCTTCTTCTTCTTCTTCTTCTTCTTCTTCTTCCTCCTCCTCCTCCTCCTCCCTCTACTACTACCAATACTACTACTACTACTGCTACTGCTGCTACTACTACCACTACTACTCTTCTTCTTCTTCTTCTTCTTCTTCTTCTTCTTCTTCTTCTCTTCTCCAGACCTCCTCCTCCTCCTCCTCCTACTACTACTACTACTACTACTACTAGTAACTACTAATGCAGCTGATAGTATTGCTACAACTATGCTTCTTTTTTTCTTCTTCTCCTTCTTCTCTTCCTTCTTCTCCTCCTCCTTCTTCTCCTCCTTCTTTTTCTTCTCCTTCTTCTTCTTCTCCTTTTTCTTCTTCTCAAGAGCCCGGCTGCGGCAGAAGGCAACTCCGACCCCAATGACAGGTTTACTACTTTGATTTGCATTGCAATATTATTATTTAATGTTCTGACAGCGAGTCGAAGCACAACGGCCGCGAGGAGGAAAGGACTGAGCTGACGGCGGAACAGCAGCTGCAGTTGCAGAAGGACTTGCAGAACATCAGCAAGTTTTCCGAAGCTGCCAAGTCAGGTCTGCTGCAACAGAACGCAGTCCTGCGTCTCAATGAAGAAGATGTGCCGCCGCCTCCCCCCGCGCGTAAAGATGTGCCGCCGCCTCCCCCCGCGCGTGAAGATGTGCCGCCGCCTCCCCCCGCGGGTAAAGATGTGCCGCCGCCTTCCCCCGCGCGTGAAGATGTGTCGCCGCCCCTCACCGGCGCGCCTAAACAATCCAGGCGCATACTTCAGCTCGTAGTCAATCCGAAGCCAGCCTTGAAGTATTGGGCAATCCCCAACACCAAGAAGTACTACGTTAAGTTCGCGCAGGATGCCTCGCAAGAGGAAAAAGTTGAATTGCAGAAAGGGTACGTGCTGTTTTCATGAATGGTACAATAAAGCAGTGCTATGTGATGATAGGCTTCTCTTAGCGTTCACGGACCCCATGACCAATGCTGTCATTTATTTTTCGCTGCTCATCAAGCAGTACTGGAGTGATCTGGGATTAGAGATAGGGGTACTTTTTTTTTCTAGATTGTGCACGCATTCCTTCACTGCTTGTGGACTGGTAGTCGCTGGATTGCTGGCTCACGACCCGAGGCCCTAGTAGTAGTGCAGAGAGGTTGGCGTGCTTGGGGTACTTACTGGCGTAGCTGTGATAGAAAGCTGTAATAATGCTTGCACTGCTGCAGGCCTGGTCGCTGGTTGGAGAAGAAGCAAGCGACTGAAGATACCTTCACGATGGGTCGACGTGCAGTTATGCTTGCGCGCCAGGTGGAGGAAATCACGGCGGAGGGTGTGTTTGAACCATCTGTTGAGTTTGTTTTCTGCGAGGAGGGAGACATAGATCCGATCGCGACCACCAAGGACTGGAATGTCCATCCTGGCAACGTTTCTGACGAGTATGTGAAGAAGTTTATCTCTGCTGCGTTTGAGCCCCATCTGTTTGCTGGTAACAATGCTTGGCCTTCGGATGTTCCACTTCCGAAGGCTGTCTGGCTGCGGCAAGAGAAGTGCAGCCCTTCGCGCAAGACTAGTGCAGCGGACAGCGCATCCCCTGCCATCTCCCCCGGGTAAGTTCATTTCTTCAATCAAAGATTAATGCATAATTTTTTATGCAGTTCCGCGAGGCCCAAGCGGAGCGCCACGCTTCCAAAGTGGAAGTGGGGGCTGTTAGACATGCGAACCATCGCTGGCGACGAATGCAAGGAGTTGGGTGCGGATTGCGTGAAGGTTTATGCAATGCCCATCAATGGGGGCAAGCTTGGAGATTTCATTGGTTCCAGTGGCCTCCGCTTGAACGGGTTTGACGGGGATCACAATCCACGGTTGGAATTTTTCGGCGAAGAGTTCGACGAGGTCACGGATCCCGAACAGTTCAAAATCATTGCAGCGAACCCCGGCACCCACACGTTGAGGCTCAAGCGCAAGATATGGAAGCTGAACATGAACAAGCGCGAGCAAATTTTAGCAGGAAACATTCCTGCTTCTCAAGGAGGCGGCTTGATTGATCATGCTGCAGAATTTTCAGGAGAGAATGTGGTCTTCACCATGCCGACGAAAAAAGAGGGGGGGAAGTTTCCCATTCCGGTACTGGTTGCAGATTTTTACATCGGCATGTTCCCATTGACCGATTACGGGCCGGGATTTTGGAAGAACCATCCTGCGGGAAAGCAACCGGTGTCAATCCCCGTCGGTGTGGATGCGGTACGTTTCTGTTGAGTGTAGTAGTAATATGTGTGAGCACTTTTCTTTTTGACTGCAGGATGGGAAACTGAAATGGTTGGATGTGGGTCCTCCAGCACATCCCAAGCCAAGCCCAGCGAATCCGAAGCCAACCACAGCGACTCCGAAACCAACCAAGCCTAGCAAGAAGGGTGGCGGAGGCAACTCGCACCACAAGCCTGGCTGCAAGTGTCCTCCCTGTGCCTTCATGCGTGCCATGGAAGCCGACGTGATGGAAGTAAAGTCGCCGCCTGTCCCGACGCCTGCGTCGACGCACAAGCCGACGCCTGCAGCAAAGAAGCCAGAAAAGAAGCAACCGCAGCAGAAAAAGTCTAAGCCAGAGACGGAGTCGGAGGAGGAGGAGGAGGAGGAGGAGGAGCCGAAGCCTGCGAAGGGTCGCAAGGGCCGCAAGCAGCGCAAGGGCCACAAGCAGCGCAAGGGCCACAAGCAGCGCAAGGGCCACAAGCAGCGCAAGGGCAGCCAGCAGCCGCAGCGAGTGCAGCGTCATGGGCAAGGATGTAAGTGCGCCGAATGCTTTGCGCATGGTGAGGGCTGTGAATGCCCTGATTGCGAGGTAAATGAAGTCGAGCCCAAGCATGGTGAAGGATGTAAGTGTTTCAAATGCGCTCCGAAGCGCGCTCCCTTTCGTTATCAGCATGCACCCACGTGCAGGTGCCTTGTCTGCCTCCAGCACGGTGACGGGTGTGCGTGCCCGCGGTGCAGAGGGGCATTTCCTGCCATGCCTCATCCTGCTAACTGCAGGTGCTATGTGTGCTACCAGCCCCACGGTGCTGGAAATAATGCTCTTTCAGCTTTTCTAGCAACGCAATCGCAGCAAACCACCAATTTTATCAGCTTCCTTGCTAATGGGCGGGTGTAAAATTCTATAGCATGATTAACTTAGGTTGCTGCAGACAAAGCCTTTCTATTACCTGCCAAGTGGCAGAAGTTCCAGATTTATCTGGAAAACTTTGTTTTTCTCATTTAAAGTTTCTTTTTGTGCGTTTTAATGCAGTATTTGCATATAATTATGCATAGTAATTCATACTACAATTACATCAACTTACGCATTTAGTTATACAGGTGCGGACTGCGGGTTGCTGAGATGCAATTCCAGTGGATGCTCTCTGTGGTCATCTACTGGAATTGAACCTCACTTTTTCACTTTTTGTGCGTTTTAATGCAGTATTTGCATATAATTATGCATAGTAATTCATATTACATCAACTTACCAATTTAGTTATACAGGTCCGGACTGCGGGTTGACTTAATATTTTTGCATGTGAGCACGATGAGATTGCAAGCTCTAACTAGCATTCAAAGTAGTAATATTAAGAAAAAAGCAATTATATTACTTAATAATCAATTAATATTAACATTTAAGATCATCCGGCACAACTGCACATAGTGCAGCAGTCTCTACAACCTACGACCAACCGGCCCCTACTCCATAAGTCTCCGTCATGTTAGAAATCTGCCGACTTGTAGAGCTGAAATAGCCAGTCGCGCGCCGTACTGCTTAGTAATAGCGAATCATAAGGCACACCGATCATGAGCTCTGCCAGGGCTACCCAATGCTCGGCGGCTGACAAGGTCAGGATCTTACTAGAGTGTACTTCGGTAGGGCATTTGTCAGAGATCTGGCCGAACCGCAGCTTGTACTTCTTGATCGTCACCCCGCCTTGGACAACTGGTGCAAAGTGGCTGGCCTCCTTGCCCCGGAAACCAGGCTCAGTGGTAGGCACGCCCAGGGAATTCTGCTTCTTCTGTATTTCGTCTGTGCCGGGTATGGGTTGAAGGTTGTCGAAACCGTGCGCGCTAGGTGGGGAGTGATCTAACTTGGGGCCGTCGAGAAACTCTTGTGCTTCTATTCGCGCTCTTTCGTTTGCATTCATCCTTTTCTTCTTTTGGTTTGTTTTAGCATCACTCGCCGGCGTATTGTGTCCTCTGACTGGGTCGGAGGCTTTCTTGCACAAGAGCGCAAACACAGCTAATGCCGCGACATAAAGGATAGTGGTACTCCTTGGAGAATCAGCACCTGGCACAAAGTCGTTTTCTGCTTGATCACTTTCCTCATCCGGGTCTGCACTATTGGAACTTCCGACCTCGATCCCCCCACTCGAGCCTTCTTCAGCACCGCCAGCTGGCTCTTCAGCCCCGCCTGCTGGCTCTGCACTATTGGAACTTCCGACCTCGATCTCCCCACTCGAGCCCTCTTCAGCCCCGCCGGCTGGCTTTGCCTCCTTGGGACCTTTGCTTGCTGCTTCCCTTAATGATTCTTGCAGTTCATCTGCAGCAACACGCTGGCTCGGATCTTCTTTCGCACATTGATCAATAGTTTCATTGACCGCTTGGAGGATTCCGTCACCATCAACTTCATCCCATTCGACATCATCAAGCAACGGTAGTGTTGTAATGTCGGCAGCCGCTGCTGGTAGTAATGATCGAGAGGTTGTAGGGACAGCAGACGGTGCTGGTAGTGATGGAGAGGTCGTAGGGCTAGCAGACGCCAAGAAGGAGGGTACTGGAAAGGCTGATGATGGGATTTGCTCATAGCTTGTAGAGGCATTTTTCTGACCACCCTCTAATAAAATGGTTTGGCTTGTGGGGCAACATAGTAAGTTCCTGCAGTTAAAAGGCCAACAACCAAGAAGAAAAGAACTCGAAATCCTGGACTACGACAAGCCTCTTTGCCCGCTCGCCTGTTTTTCAGAATCTGTAAGCAACGATTCACGTCCTTGATGGACAACAGACGCCGCAGCTCTCTGACATGGCCTAGGAAACCGCGCAGATGCTGGTATTCGTTTCCAGACTGATCAATCAAATCTAGCAGCTTGACGTAGACCTCTAGATTTTCCTGGAAAAGATCAGCTTTCTGGGACATTCCTTTTATATCAAGAAAGCGAAATTCAAGAAGAAAGAAGTTTTGAATCACTAGTGGGGCTAGTAGATCGGGCGGGGCTCTGGGTGTAATGGGTGTGGGGGGGGGGGAGGGCCGGAATGAGGGTGGGAAGAAAAAAAGGTTCCTACCCTTCCTCTGGCAATTCGTGGAGGGCTCTCTGCACACGAGATCACTCCCCCCCCCCAGAGGGCCCGTTTCGTGCGCACTCCATGCCCTTGCCGTCTTTTGTTGCCTGAATGGCACGTGCAGAACGAAGGGGGGAGGGACGGGGGAGGAAAGGACAAATTAGTCGTCACGGCCCCCCCCCCCATTCCCTCAAGTCCCTCTCCAAAGCCCAGTCTCCGTTCTCGAAAAAGAGAAGAAAAAAAACCCAGTGATTCCTCGCCTTTCGCGCGTGAGCCTGTCCCCAGAGTCGCAGGATCCCTTCTGCTGAGGCCCCCCCCCCGCTCTGTCTGGGGGGCTTCCGCGCAACCGCCTCATACAGCCGTGGTAAGTGGACAACCTGCGCAAGAGAGAGAGGACAAAGGGCCCCGCCGGCCCCCCCCCTCTCTCTCCCACCGTCCTTTGGGCCCGCCGGCCCCCCCCTCTCTCCCACAGTCCCTTGGGCCCCGCTGGCCCCCCCCCCCCGCACACACACGCCTTTGCGTTTTTCTTGTCTCGACTACATCCTGCTCCCCCATTCTCCTCTCTCATCTACCCTCCCCCCCCTCTCCTTTTTTGTTTCTGAGCTGATCCCTTTCCTTTGCTGTGTGCCTAGGGGCGCCCCTTCCATGCACGCCCCGCGGCGGCTGTGGCTGCTGTTCTCGCTGGGCGAGCCGAACCAGTGGTTCGTCACGGACTTTGCGTCGCGCTTGGCGCTGCTCAGGGCGGAAATGCAGTCGCAGCAGCTGCAGGAGATCGGCACACGTTGTTTCAGCGTGGACAGCGCCAGGCACAGGCTGTTCGGGCACGACGTGGTTGAGATTACGGTCTTCGCGCCCGCCACCTTGCCGGCAGCACCAGCTTGTGTGACTAGTACGATAGCCGACGGGGACGCGGGCAGCGGCGGCACGGCCCGCACCTTACAAACGACCTTCCGCTCGTGCCAGTCGGCAGAGGAGCGGCTGCGGCTCGCCAGCGCGCTGCTGGGGTGCGGGGTATTTCAGACCGCTAGCGGGCTCGGCAGCGGGCACCTGTGCTTGGCCGAAGCGTTGCTGGACGTGTGCAGTAGCCACCCGGTGCCGCCCGCTCAGCTCGCGACCGTGCTGTTGCTGTGGCTGCTCGCTCGCCCGTGCACCTCCGACGTTTGCACCGGGCTGCTGCCGGCCAGCGAGTGGGTGCGGCTAGCGCTGGCCGCCTGCGCCAGTTGGCGCCCGTGCCCACGCCGCGCCCGGCCCTGGCGACGTGCGTCGACCTCAAGGACAGCGTGCTGCACCGCCTGGCGCAGTTCCGGCTGCTGGCGTCGCGCGCGCCAGAGACGCCCGCGTGGGCCGTGCTGTGGCTGCTGTGGCACGCCAGCCATTCGGTGCCGGCGGAGGCCTGGCCGTCGCGCAGTCCAGCATCTGCAGAGTGGGAGCTGTGCCAAGCGCTGTCGGCGGGCTGCCGTGGGCCGAAACGGCCAGGCCCTCGGCGCTCGACACCGCGCTGGGCTGGCTCCGCGAGCCAGCGAACAGCAACCAGACTGTCAACCAGACTGTCAACCAGACTGTCAACCAGACTGTCAACCAGACTGTCAACCAGACTGTCAACCTGTCGGCCGTGGTGCGCGGCGCGCTGTCGCCGAGCTGCGGCTGGGGCGACCCGACGCTTTGGTTGGGGGAGCCCCGCGCGTGGGAGCCCGTGGAGGCCGGGGGCTGCCGCGCGCGGAAGCCTCTGGCTGCGAAGGACGACTTCGCGGCCGACGCGCGCTGGTTCGCCCCCCATCTTTCGTGGTACCAGGAACTGTCGGCCGCCGCCACACCGCAGGACGTGGACGCACTGTTCGAGCTAGCGCTGCTCGTGGCGTGCTGCCGCGGCACGACGGTCCGCACTAAGCCGCCGGACACCGCGGTGCTCGTGGCCCTGTACGGCCATTGGCAGCGGGCCGGCTGGCTGCACGGTGACGCCCAGCTCTCGCTAGCCTCAGCACCGCCGTTCCGCTTCTGGCTGCGCCTGGCGGGCTCCCTCGAACACAAGGCCGGCATTTCCGGTCGGGCGGCGCCGGCGGTCTCGGCCAAACAGGTAGCCGCGTGCGTCGCCGACAAGGGCGCCTGCCGCCGCTGGTTGTACCAGCGCCTGGCCCGGCCCACGGCGCAGCGCTGTGCCGTGGCGGCCGACAGTCACGACGCGGGCCTGGCGCTCCTGTGGCTGCGCGCGCGCGTCGCGGGCTCGCGCCTGAGCCGCCATGGCGACAAGCTGACGCTGTGGCTGGACCAGGCCGCGGAGGCCACCGAGCGCGCGCTGCAACTGGTGCGGGCCCTCGGGCTCGGCGCCGACCCCCGCACGGTGCCGCTGGCGGCCGGCGCGTTGGCGCGGCTGCAGTGCGCCCGCAGAGACTCGGCGCCCGAAGAAGGAGAGGGTGGCCCATCGCGTTTCCCCAGCTGGCCGCTGCCCAGGACCGTCGACGGCTGGGGCGAGGGCGCTTTTACGTGGGGACACCTGCTGCAGGCGGAGGCCGGACAGTGCGACACCATTGACTGGACGCTGGCTGGGCGGGCGGCGCAGCGCGTGTGGTGGTCCACGTTCTGGCAGCTGCAAGCGATCGACGGCGTGCGGACACTCGTGCTGACGTCGGCGTTGCCGGACGCCATTGAGTGGCTGGGCAAATGGCACCCGTGCTTCACGCCGGCCGGGCTGTTTGTGCCCGGGCCCGGGCCGCCCCTGCCGAAGCTGGCGGTCATCGGCCCGGCCAGCGTCCGCTGCTGGCAGGAGCACCACGAGGGGCCGACGACGGTGGTTAGCGCGCGAGAAATTTCGGCCGCCCTCAGGGCGTCGCGGCTCGTGGTCTGGGCCGGCGGGGGCCCGGCGGCCGCCGTCGACCTGCTGGACCGCCTGGACTTTGGCAGGGTCGTGCTGGACGGCGGACAGTTGCCGGCGGCGCCGCCGGGCGCGTGGGGCGCGAGGCGGCACGCCCTTGCGTACTCGCCGGGCAAGCTATTTGCCGCGCGCGGCCCTGGACACAGTACGGGCCCTCGCCGCTGCATTTGTGGGGCCCGCTGCACGTGTCGTACCGCCGGCTCTCCGGCAGGGGCTCGCGGCCGCTGCTGGCCAGGTTCGCGCGCCTGCAAGCGACGGGCCCGCCCCGCCGCCGCGGGGTCCTCGCGCGCGGCGTGCGCGCGCTGTGGCGCGGCCGCTTCTGGCGCGCCGTGCCGCAGCGGGCGGACAGCGCGCGGGAGGACTGTCACGACGCGCTGCGCCGGGGCTGGCTCGTGGCGCGGGACGAACGGTGGTGGCGCACGCCCGCGCTGTACAATCAGTGCCTGTTGGAGCTAGGCAAAGCCGCGCGCCTCCGTGGGGGGCTGCGGCTGGCGGCGCGCACGTGCGTGGTGCTAGTACGAGGTTCGCCGCAGGAGGCAGCGCGGAAGACGCCGCCCGCGGCGGCCAAGCGGCGGCTGCTCGTCTGCGAGGTAGAGGTGCTGGGGGATCGTGCCGGACTGCGCTGGTGGCCGGCGGAGCCCGACACTGTGCAGCTGGCGCGCTACTTGTGGCTGCACCTAGTGCTCGAGCCGCCGCTGCAGCCCGGCTGCCGGGAGCTGCGCCTGGCGTGGGCGGCCCTGCCGCCCGCGCTGCGCGCTGCGCTGCCGCATGCTGCGCACGGCCAAGTGTCCCAGCTGGAGGTCTGGCACGTCTAGGCTGGTCTGCCCCAGTGTCTTAAAAAATTTTCAGACACTGGGGCAAGAGAAACGAGGAGTGCACACACACAGAAGTCGGTTTTAATAAGTTGGATCAGCGTGGTTTTCTTACAAGATCCGGCCGGGGGATGCCGGCGGATTTCGCGCGAAATCCCCCGATAATTACGGACACTTCCAGATCGACCGCAAATTGCGGCAACACAATAAAAAATTTTTTTTTTGCATGAAGGACATTTCGGCAATTACAAAGTAGCATTACAGAAAAATTTTCGGGAGACGAGGGCGGGCGGGGAATTTTTGCACCTTGAAATTCCCCGCCCGCCGGCGTCTCCCGAAAAATTTTCTCTGGCTAAATTTCCAGTGCCGAAATGTCCTTTGCAAAAAATTTTTTTCATTGGTTTCATAATTCGGTGAATTTCGCGACACTGTGAAAAACGCCGCAGTTTGTGGATACTTTCAGATCGACCGCAAATTGCGGCAACGCAATAAAATTTTTTTTTCAGGAAGGACATTCCGGCAATCAAAAGACAGAAAAATTTTCGGGAGACGAGGGCGGGCGGGGAATTTTGCACCTTGAAATTCCCCGCCCGCCTCGTTTCCCGAAAAATTTTCTCTAGCTAAATTTCCAGTGCCGAAATGTCCTTGGCCAAAAATTTTTTTTTCATTGGTTTTGTTTTTCCGGTGAATTTCGCGGCACTTGTGAAAAACGCCGCAATTTGTGGACACTGCAGATCAACCGCAAACTGTGGCAACACAATAAAATTTTTTTTTCGCAAAGGACATTTCGGCACTTGAAAATGACATACAGAAAAATTTTCGGGAAACGCCGGCGGGCGGGGAAAAATTTTAATGTGCACATTAAAAATTTTTCCCCGCCCGCCGGCGTTCTCCCGAAAATTTTTCTCTGAATGTCTCCAATTGCCGAAATGTCCTTGGCCAAATTTTTTTTTCATAAATGTCACAATCCGGTGAATTTCGCGGCAAGTGCCACCTGTGCCGGAAGTTCCGACATTTGCGGCACACACATTTTTAAGCCCTTTTACATCAACGCAGCAGAGAAAAGCCAGCACGTTGGTTTTTTAATTTAAAAAAAGCAGGAGAATTATGAACCAGCTGCAACCAGTTTCAGTGGCAGAGAAGGCACTGTTCTCTTGTCAAGGACGGCCGGCGCGGACGTTCGTGCAGACATTCGCGCGGCTGTCGGGGCCACCTTCCGCAGATAGCCGCTGGCCAACTCAACTTCCGGTCCATGGAGGCAGTAGAGCAACCACCGGACGTAGCCTGACCTTGCAGGCGGCGAACGGGGCGGACACTTGTCTATGTAACAGGCCGTCTGGGACATGGCCGGGAGCGGCAGGCACGCGCTGACAAAAGTGCTGCGGACATCGCACTGATAGAAATACAGCTTTGTGGTTTCTTTGGGCGTTTGTGGACAGCAGGTCGATCGTGCCTATCCTGAGCCTGTAGATGTCAATCCCGGCCAAGCGCTTGGCATCGCCGGTCACGACCAGGTGCTTGATATCCACGTAGCCCCGCGCGGGGTCCTCGCCCTGGACGACAAGCCGTTGGGGCGAAGATGGGCCTAGGTCCACGTGCAGGACCCCCGCAATCGTGTCCCTGACGTAGACCGAGGCCGTGGTCGACACGTGGTCAAAGCTAACCCGCATCAGGTCAGGTGGTGTTGACGACAGGAAGACCTGCGCTCCGTAGCCATTGGAGTCGTCATCCCGGCGCGCAAGCGTGACGAGTTTTAAGTGCGGGTTGTCGATTAGTTCAACGGTCAAATGGTCTTGTGCGCTGGGGCTGACAACCGTCAGCAACTGCAGGCCCCGGCATGACTGGACACTGACCGTCTCGCTGCAGACCGTCAGGACGCGCGTGTCCCCGAACCTGCAGCTCAAAAACTTCAGCCAGGCCACCTGGAGCCCGCCCTCCCGTTGCATTTCGGCCTTGGGCAGACGCCAGTTGACGTCGTAAAAGGCTAGGGACGAAGCGAGCGGGGCCGGAATCGTTGCAACCAATCCGGCGCCACCACGCCGCCCCTGAACTGGACAATCTGCTTACGCAGCGCGCCCGCGTCGAATTGCATGTTCTCAATCTGGCCGCGAGCGAACATGGCGACCCGTCGGATTAGGGCCGGGCCGGGCGGTGGGGGTCGGTGATAACGAACACCTTCCATGGCCTGGAAGACCGACTTGGCTAGCGCGGCCACGGGTCTGCGCGGGACTTTCCCGAAGGACTCGAGCACCGGCCTCAGGTCCTCCCAGTCAGCTAAACCCCGGATAGCTTCTTGTTTTCCGGCAAAGCTGTGCCAGCTGCGGATCCTGTGCCGGCAGAGGTCGAGCACCAAACGCAGGTCGCCGTCACAATACCTGAAGAGAACGATGGCCAGCAAGATCTGCAGCATCTCGGGGCTGCTGCAACAGTCATCACCCACTGCTACTGCCTCTAATTCATAATAAATCCGCAGCTTCACGTCTGTGGAACGGAGCCGGCTGGCCAAGCCACTGAAGCCGTACAGTGTTTCAGTGCGCGACATCAAGAGCCTGATCCCCGTTAGGCACACGCAGAACAAGTTGGGCGACCCGTCGAATTTAGCCGGACACCACTTTGAATCGTTCGCGGCGCGCAGGCATTCTCTTTTCTCCGCCCGGCTCAGTACGTGAGTCCATTCCCACCGGGACAGCGGGGCGGGCAACGCCTGCACCGGCAGCCTGTTCATCAGGTTTCTTTTTTTTTCTTAATAACCCCACGAAAAAAAGGGGCCCGAGAAAGCTAAGCTTTCTCTATGAATTTACTTCTTAAAAAAAAACAAGCAAAAAGAAAAGATCGGGGGGACAACAAGTGTGTGCGCGAGAACAATAGGGAGGGGTTGGGGCCAAGGGCAACAAAACAACAACTCTCGGGCCGAAAGCAACAACACCCCCTCCTCCCGTGCCTACCTGTGTAACCCCATTTCCCTTCCCTCCCGTGCCTACCTGCGTAACCCCATTTCCCTTTTACCCCCGAAGCGCGCGGGGCTCCTCCGTTTCTCCTCCTTCCGCGCGCCCCCCCCCCTCCCTCTCTCTCTTGCCCCGCCCTGAGAAGAAAAGAGCTCTTTCTTGCTTCCCGCCCACTAGCAAAAAGAAAACTTCTTGGAATTTGCGAACAAAACAAAAAAAATGGCCTCGTCGTCCCCGGGCCCAGCCTCCTCTCCCGTGTGGCTGCTGGATGGTTGGTGCATAGACACCGCGGCGCAGGGTCAAATCATGTTGCGGCTCACGCAGGAAGCAGCGCGCAAAGAAGCCAAGCAACAAGCCTGGGTGGTGCTGTACAACGTAGCCGTCAGGTTCGACCGGCACCTGGAGGTGGCCGACCTGCTGGACTCGATGTGCATGTCTCCTTTGCGCCACGACGACGTCGGGACGCGCGAAATGGACTGCCCCGTGCTGGAGCAAGGGCTCCGCGACGCGAACGAAGCGCTGCTGCGGGAGGCCTCTCTGGAGGGCCCCCACGTGTACGTGTGGACACGAGCGCCGCCACGGGCCGAGTGCGACAGCTGCGTCGTCTCCGTGGGCGACGTGAGCTTCTCGCGCCGTTCTTCGGCGGTGCGGACGTCCCTGTCCGAGCACCTGCTAGTGGACAAGGGCTGGGCGCTGCCGCTCGCCGTTTTCCCGCTGCACGTGAGTTCGCGGGGCCGGCTGCGGCAGCTGCTCGGCGCCGACGAGGTGGTGGCCGACAGCGAGCCGCTGCTGCAGCAGCAGCAGACGGTCGGCGCACGCACGACCAGCGACGACGGTTAAGTCCGGCTAATTTTTTCACTCTACATCTTTTTTTTAATAGGAAAGTTTTGCCAACAAAAAAACCTTGTAAACAACCATTTACCTGAATAAAGGAAAAAACTTACACTTCCTGTGTGCGGTTTCGCTCGTGCACGTAGGGGTTCATGCTTTCTGTGGACAGCACTAATCTTTCCTGATCTGGCCTGAGACGGCGCGTAGCCATAAGAACAGGATCTGGGGACGTTGGGGACGTGATCTGTTCGGCCATGTTAAAAGCGGGGTCAAAGACAGCCACAAAGCTCGAGACTAGGTCTTTTTCAAGAGATCAAATCACAGACGACCAGCTCGACAGTCTTAGTGCCCCCGATAATGCGTGCAATTGCAGTCCAGCTCTGTCTGCTCGTACTGATGACATTTTGACAACAACAAGACTACTTTGCAATTGCCGATTTGAATTTTTGCCCATGCTTTCAATTCTTTTTCGGACTTTACTGGATCTAAGTCGAATTCCGATACAGCTTTGCCTTTTTCAAGCTTGTCAACTGAAAAAGTAGGATTCTTTCCTGTTGAGGAAAGACACATGAGGAATCTTGCGCCGTATTGCTCTTCTTTTTCGGGCATTACACACAGCTCGTACTGGCGAAAGAATTGCTGGTCCTGCATCGTCAGGGGCGATCGTCCGTATTTTAGAAAAAGGTCCCGACGGTCGACTGTATCGGGCAAGAGCAGGGACAGTCCTTCCGAAAGCGGGGCGCCGACGGTACCAGAGAACAGCATGTTATGCGCCGTGAGCAGGAGTCTGGTCTTGATGGCAGGAGGCAACTGTACCTCATGCTCCCCCCGGACTACTTGGTCCAGTGCCAGGACCCTGACTATGCCCTCCAACTGCTTCGTCGCCACCTCCCGATCTTCCAGGAAAGACGACGGCTTGCAGACCGATTCCCACGTGTCGCCGGGAAGTTTTAGTAACACTTCGAAGGCCAACTCATCAGGCTGTGCCGAGCACAGCGCCCGCCGGAACTTAGTCCAGCAAGATTCAAGAGCTCCTTGGGCCACCACTTGCATTGTGGCCGTGCCCTGCCAGCGCCATACCCGTACGGCTGTTTCGCACTCTTCCTGGGCGGCGGCGTTGCGGGAGATGTTCATCGAAGGTACTAGCGCGTACGTGTAGCCCTTAGAAATCTTCTTCAGCTGTTTACGGAGAAAGCCGCGCCTTCCTGCCGCAGCGCGCGCCGCGCCGGGTAAAACTTTCGACGGAACAGCTGAGTTGGTTATGCGCGCTTTCCCCCGTTTCTTGTACGGTCGCTTTCCCAAGGCTTTGCGCACGTCTTTGATGTCCTTCCTCTTCTTTGCCAAGACCTCCTTTCGCTGCTCCACATTAGTGACGCTTAGTAGCAAGGCTTCCAGTTCCAGCTTCGAAGCTTCGTCGGGTGCGACTTGTGCAGCAGCTTTTATGACCTGTATGGCGTTATTGTCGACCGTTGCTGGGTTTTTCAGCAAACGAGCCATTGCGTCGTGGAACTCTGCTTTTAGATTGATCTAATTTTCCAGTACGGGTACATGAACATCACCATCCTGCAAATTCAATTTACGTGCCGCATCCGCCGCATTCAGCAATGTGTTTTCTGCGTCATCTACCAGGGCTTCTGTATTCTTCTGCCTCTGCTTCCAACCCCTCTAGCACCTGGACCACGTCTTCTTGGGCTGCTGCGTCGTCTGGAACCCCGTCAAGTACCTGTTGGCCTTCTTCTGTTTCCAAACCCTGCGTCGTCGCGCCTTCTTCTTCTTGGACTGCTGCCTCGTCTGGATTCGCGTCGTCAGGTATCCCTTCGCCTTTGTTCGACGATTTTCTGCGCACTTTCTTGCTTTTCCTGGGCTTTGCTTTGCCCAAGGCCGCCAGCTCTTTGTCGATAGCCTCTATCGTCGCTGTGGTTTTGTACAATTCTTGCTGAAAAAGAATTATGGCATTTCCCAATTCCTTAAATGTCATCTTTGATTGGGGATTTTCTGTACTGCCTGCAAGATAGTCAAATTGAGCTTTGAGACTTCAGGCTGTACTTGTGGCAGTCCTTCCGGATCAAATCGCGCTGCCATTTCGAACAGTTTACTCAGCTCGGTGGTCCCTCCGTTTACAGAAGGAACAGTACCAGCCGGCTTTGGAAGTGCAATAACTTCCTCCATCGCCCTTTCGTAGGCTTCTTCTGCCGCATGTAGTCTTTCGCGTGCTTTTTGATCTGTATTTCTGAATCCAGGAGCAGCTGGGAAACGTCTTCTTGGCTACTTTCTGTTAGGACAGCTGGCTGTTGGTCCCCTTGGACAAAATGGTCCCGACGACAGGTTGGCGCCGTTGGTCGTCGGCACCTTCCTCATCTGCTACATTCTGCGAGGACGACGCTGCGCCTTTATGGCGTGGGCTCCCTGCTGACGCCAAGGCATTTTCTGTATCCACGACACGAGGTCTTAGAGGTTGCAAAACGCCTTGTAGCTGAGTGATCGAGGTTTCAAGATGTTTGCTCCCTGCCGCCCCGCGACGACGGCAGGATCTGTTCTGCGCACTGGTGGTTTTGCTAGTACTTGGCGCACTACTAGGGCTTCGGCGTGCTGGCGATGCGAGCGGTGCCTGTCGTACTGAAAGAACGATCGATGAGGCAGCCGCGTGCGTGGCCTGCTGTTTGGCACTGGGGGTTCGCGAAGGAAGCAAAAAGCTAAGATCAGGTTCTTGGTTGATGCTTGGACTGTTTGGGCTTGGATTCTTTTGGTCTTGTCTCTGTGCTGACCCTGCACCTTCTTGGTCTTCGTCGTCGTTTTGGCCTTCTTCTTCGCCGTCGCTGTTGTCGCTGTCTTCGTCGCTGTCCTCGTCGTCTTCTTCGCTGCCCAGTTCAAGCCCCGTGCGGCCTGTCCTCTGTTGTGATGGTTCAAACCGTACGGAGCGCCCCCTCGGCCCTGGTTGTTGTGGCTGTTGAGGTGGCGATATGAGGGGATACAATGGCGCATCGATGTTCACCTGCGGTTCTGATGACTTAGGCGGCACGGGCCGCTGTTTCTGTTCCTCTTCGAGTACAGCTGTTAGATGTTTGGGCCACCTCAGCGACGGAGTGTTCGTGACAATCCAGAACACGTTGTACAAAAACAGGTTCCAATTGTGGCGCTGGGCTTGCCTTCTTGCATAAACCTTCAGTTCGGCTGGACCCTTTTTTCCGTCCAGATCTGCACAAAGCCCATTGACCAACGAGTAGGCCAGCGCTTGGGCGTACCAAACTGGGATTTTCGCTTTTAGAACCTCTTCTTGGAATTAATTCGAAAGAGTCGTCTGGTATTCTACCAAGTACTTGATCCTGCATCGACACCAAATCTTGGTTTGTATAGACTTTGTCCGCTTCCAGTTCTGCTAGAGCCTTCCGAGCTTCAGTGTTTTCGGGAAAGTCCACGCATAACAAGAACTTGCCAATGTCTGACTAATATACTCGTCACAAACAACGCCGAGAATTCAGGTTGCACGAAAAAACCTAAGCATAGTTAGGCTCGTTGCTCTCTTTAGGCTCATGTTTCGACCATATTGCCAACGCCGTATCCCCGTTTTGGTCTTGTTCGAATTCCACGAGCCTCTGGTCAGCTCTGAGAATTGACGCTTCTCCTCGCTCGTTTCTGTAGCAAGGTAGCTTTAAATTCCGTGTGCAATTGCGCAGCCTTATCAAACCACCGTCGCTGGAAATACTGGTACTGGTCTTTTAACACCTGTTTGTATGTTTTATCATCAAAACACTTGGCTCGACCGATCGAACCGAGTTTTTCCCAAACTCCTTGATAAAGACTGAGCTCCTTCGTATTGTTCTTGCATCTTAGGGCCCAAGCACTGACACCTTTGTCGTCCCAAGAAACATGTGGGGCTAATATCGCAAACCTGGTTACAGTCGTGCGAAGGCGAACTTGTAAGTATCAATGCTATCCGACAGTAAAGCCTTAACAAAGTTTGACAGACCTTCATCGTTTGATGCAAGCTCTCCACGGCTCGAAAGATAAGCCTTGACTTTTTTTCGATTTCCTCTTTGACCAAATAGAGTTCTTCGCGTTCGTGTTTAGGGTCGGATGCTTATTATCACCGCCAATTTGGCCTGCGTCTTTAGCTTGCTCCTCGTCATCGACTTCTTTGTCACCACGACCAGCATTTTCGGGGCTTGTGGTGGTCCATGACACAAGTTCCCGAGCCAACGCTGCTTTTAAAATGCTTATATGGTCAGAATCCAAGTTTTTTAGCAATGCCTTTATTTTGTATATTCTAAACGAGAACGACAAGGGGAAAAAAAGAACCGGGGGAGTGAGAGCGCAGTTTTTGGGGTGGGGAGGAGAGGGCTAAAGAGGGAGGGGGGGGGGCGAAAGGTGGGGAATGCGTGCTGGACGAAAGAGAGAGAAGAGGTGGGAGGGAGGGGGGGGGGTGGAAACGCAAAGAAAAAACCTCTCTCCAAAAAGCAGTTGAATTAGCAAAAAAAAACAAGAGGTGGTTAAGGAGGGGGACAGGGCTGGGAAAAAAAAGAGAATTGGCGCGATTCGCCTGCCTCCCTCGCACTCACTTCCTCCTCCCCCCCCCCGCCTTTCTCTCCAATAGCTGCTCTTTTTTTACCCGAGGCAAACCCGCGCGAAATAGCGTTCTAAGCCACGGAGGGGAAAAACAACAACAGAAAAAGGGAGAGCGTTTCAGAAGGGCTTCCACAAACAACGAAAAAAAGGAGGGCAAGTAACATGCAGTGGACGTTTGACAGCGCGGCCGTGTCCTGCGCTTACGCCTTTGTGGCGTGCGTCGTGAAAACGCGGCCCGCGGGCGTACTAGCAAACGCGCACTCCTGTGACACGCAGTGCCCTTGGGTACGAAGCCCGCCTTCTTCGCCCTGGTCCGCCTGTGCGCTGTCGGGCGCCATGCACTTGTGTGAACCGCAGATATGTACCGATTCTTACGGCAGATGCCTTCGCACGGGGCGCGCGATGGCCTCGCCGCAGCTGGAGGCCTCCGCCGACGATCTTCAGCACGGGGGGGCCCTGCGCCAGAGATCTTGGGCGGCGGGGCCCATAAGTTACTTCAGGACTCAAACCGAAACCGGCACGCCCCCTTTGGTACAACCAACACGCGCGCCGCAGCCCGGTCGCGTGCTGTCCTTAGAAAGGGTCTGGCTAAAGCACGACAAACAGCTGATCGCCAGGCTCTGGCTGGAGCAGGTGCAGCTACGCTGTGCGGGCCCCCCTGCTACGTTGCTACCGTTTGTGGCGCTCTTGGAGCCGCTCGTCCGCAACGGTGCGTGGCCCTGGCTGTGGCCTTACCTGTTGTTTCTGATGTGCTGCGGCGCACCCGCGAGGGTCGATCTGGTCATAGTAGCAGAGACCGAGCCCCTGATCAAGAGCCTGCGCGCGTCCTTCCCCGAGCTTCTGCGCGGGTGCTTGCGCCGCGTGCTTTTGCGCGCCTGAACTTGCTCGCCTTTGCTGCGGGGGACGCCTGGTAAAAAAAAGAGGGGGGGGGGCCTGAATGGCCCGCGCTTTCTTTATTTTTGCCGCTCTAACCGTCTCCCCATTTCTCCATCCTTCCCAAATCTTTCCGCGTTCCTGTGCGGCGCGTATATACAAAGGGGGGGGGAAAGGAGGGAGGACGAATGCTCGAGCCTGTGGGCGCCCGTAGCTTTGCGCTCTGACTTAAACCCCCCCCCGCCCTCCTTCACACACACATCACGTTTCCTCGCTTGCCAGCACTCTTTTTACTATGCACGTAATAATAATAACAGATAAAAGAACCGAACAGGACCGCCACGAAAAAAGGGGGGGGTGGAGGAGGTTGGAGGTGGGGGGGGGGGGCCGAGAAATGAAACGGTGATAAAAAAGGGAGCGAGGGAGGGGGGGGGACTTATGGCGCAGAATGTGCTAGTAACGGTTGCCCTTTGCTTTTCCTTTCTGGGAGAGGAGGGGGGGGGGGGGGTCGGAAAGAAAATGAAAGAAAAGAGTCATTTTTCTTTTTGGCGGCCTTTGTTTCTTTTAATACTCTTGTTCTTTGGCTTTAGAGAGGTTCAAATCGCACGTGCGGGCAGGCTGTAATCTTGGTCTCTAGATGTCTGCTCCGGGAGATGGGAAACAACCTGAAGTGACGATTGGAGACACACTCAACAAAGCTTTGCTCACTTTGCTGTCCATAGCAGAGTTACGTCAGGGAAAAAAAAAAAGAAGACATGATTCCATCTAGCAACGGATGTCAAATTCGACACGAGCAAAAGCGCGCCTGAGTTTCAATGCTCTCTTATTCGAACGCCTTGTCCGCCTTTGCTGTACGTTACAAGCCGCTTCCTAGATGGTGCGATTGGTGACTACCTCACCAAATACGACGGCAGAAGCTTTGACACAGACCATGAGTGGGGCAGAGTAATCGCAGCCATGGTCCTGACCTACGAAGCCCTTGCTAAAAGTTTGACAACTGTTTGGAATGACAGAGCGTGCTGTCAAGTGCTCAACACCTTCATCCAAAATTACCTTTGCGCCTCTGGTTGGAACCCAGAAGCAGAATTCAGGCGAACCAGCCTGGACAAGTTCAGGAAATACTACCTAAATTTCTCGCACAGGAATACCACTAGCAACTTTCATGGTTACTTCTGTCAATTTCCACCGCAAACAAACCGAAGATTACGAAGATTATAAAACCACAGCTAGCTCAAAAATTATCTTTGGCCTGCCTGAGGAAAGCCATGCGGAAGCAATAGTGCTTTTCTCTACACGATGCGGAGGGCGTCGCTCTTTTGCTACTTCTTGCTGAACTGCCCCACCGGCTCGCTAATCAAACAAGGCGAAGTTGCGCCCGCAAGCGAACGGACAGTCCAAACAATGAACTCCACAGAAAGCGCACGACAAGTTCGAGCAAATCTACACGCAAGGGAAAAAGTTGTCAGCTGCCAGGCTGATTGCGGAGCTAGCCGCGCATACCTGCGAGAACTTCTTGCGAGACAAAGTGAACCTGCGAGTCGTGACGTATGCGAATGGCCAGCTGGAAGAAGAAGAAGAGGGAGGAGAAGCGAAGCAGAGGCCCGGCACAACAGGCACACCCGGGCCATCCTCTGAGCTTGCGGGTGCATTTCACAGTTCTCTGCTGGCCTCGTGTCCTCCGGGCTGCGACCTGTCCCAAGCGGTCATAACTTCCTGTCAAGCGTCTTGCGCGCTGAGCCTGTTCTCCGCGACCCCTGCTGCTGGCGGCCCTGTCGATCGGCATTATGCGGCGGATTTCTTGTTCAAGATCTTGAAGCCAGGCCCGGCATACGAGCTGTGCGTGTATAGCGCTTGTACACAGGCGGCCTTGTTTGCCTCTACGCAGCCCAACACGGCACCGAGCGACATGTTCAAGGTTATGTACACACCGCTCGATGTCACTACACAGGTCAAGAGGATGCACAGCTCCTGCGCTGGTACTGATACTTGGAACGGCAGGCACCCCCTCACACGCCTGCCGGGCGGCGCCGGCGCTTATTCGGCGCTGTGCGGAGCCCACCCGACCATAGCCGCCTCGGCCTCGTACGCTACATTCGAAACGGCACACCCGGAAGTGGCGCGGGCCTGGCTGACGACAGCAGAGTTGTTCGCGTCCTACCGCGTAGGGCTGCTCGTGTGCTACGCGCTGCCCGCTCTGGGGGAACGGCGCGGCCTCCTGCAGACCGCCGTGTCCACGGCGGCGTGCCTGGTGGCCCCCAAGAATGCCGGGGCCGCGGTGCACGCGGTCTTCAACCACTGCCAGTACTGGCTGCCCATGCCAGACCAGAGCTCCCTGGTTGCAGCGGCCGAGCTGCCGAACGACCGTCACTTGCTCCTGCTGTCCGACCACCACGACAAATTCTCGGTCCAGAACGTGTCGACAGACGAGTACAATTCCCGGACCGGCGGCTGGGCGCAGTGGTACAGGCAACGTTTGCTCTTCGACCTGAGCTGCTGGGTAGAAGGTGCCGACTCGGCCAGCATCCAGGCAGACACGCGCCTGCTTGACAAGGCGGCAATTGACACTGAACAAAAGTCCGCTCTGTCGAGCTCGGGTCGCACGGCGTTTGCGCGGTGGTCTCTGCCAGGCCAGGCCTCATAACGCACCAGAAAAAAAAACCCGGGGGCCGGAAAGTCGGTGGCAAAACCACGGCCCAAACTTTTGTCCGTTTCTTGTTAAATTAAAAAAAAAGTCTTTTTTCTTGCACCCATTTTTTTTTATTGAAGCAACGGCGGCGAGAGGCTTTTGTAGTCTCGGCGTTCCAAATCTTGTTTTTTTTTACTGAATGTAGACACGGCCCATTTGTCCGAACTGAGCGGAGCGCACGCTGAGACCCACGAACTGCTCGTTGAGTTCGGTTGTCATGGCCAGCTCCAGCCTGCGGTCGACTAGGTTCAAGATGAGCTGATGCAGCTGGGCCGCACTTTTGCCTAGCAGCTCTGCTTCTTCCACCTGGTGGAAATCACGTTTTTGCGAGGCCGTCAGCAAGCTGCGCGCCTCGATCAAGAACCGAGTGCGCGAGTCCTGCCCTTGTATGTCGATCTTGTCGTAATGTTCCTGCTGGGTAGGCAGCCTAGTGAACAAGAGCATATCGTTGTGCGCCCACTGTTGGCCCTTGCCGTAGCGCGGCAGGAACACGTCCGACACACCCTGCACCTGCACCCGCAGGGGCTTGGACGGCCGCCCGCCGGGCTCGCTGTCCTCGCCGCAGATGCCCAGAAAGGTCCACTCGGTGAGCTCCGTGGCTTCGTCGTCCTTTTTGGCGGGCGCCGTTCCCGGTTTGCCCTTGGCTTTGCCCTCATAGATTGGCCAGTTGGTGACACAATTCGTCACGTTGATGAAGCTAGTTCTCGACCGCAAGATGGCCGCGTTCTTGGCCACCAACAGGTCGCACGGGCGCAGTTGGATGACTGGCTCGCCCTGGTACCCAGCGGGCCGGTCGCGCTTCATGCTGTCGGCCCTCGTCTGCGCCAGGGCACTGATAGCCACGGCGCCATATTCTTCTTCTTCGGGGGTCAGCACCCCGTACTTGACTCTGCTTCCGTCCATCGAAAGTGCGCAAACCAGAACCAAAGGAAAGAGAGGTTACGAGGCTCTCACCAGAGTGCGAGCGCGGGGGGGGGGACGAGAAGAGAGAGCCAAAAAATGAGGGGAGGGCCAAGAAAGAAAAAGGCCTGAAATCTCTGCGCTTTGTTTTTCTTTCTTTAAAACCTCCCTTTTGCTTTTTTTTTCTCCCCCGCCCTTGGATTAAACGCCGTTGCCTTTTTTCTTTGCTTGTCCTGCCTCCCTCTCTCCCCCCCCTCCCCTTGCCCTCGCCTTCCCGGCCTCGCCCCTTCCCCCGTACCTAACCCCCCTTTCCACACTTCCAACCCCGCCCGCGGTCCCCTCCCCGTAGACGAAGAAAAGTTGGTTCAGAAGAAAAAACGAAGCCCTGCCCCCCCCCCTTCTTTTACGCTCCCTTTTTGTGCGTGCTTGGCTTTTTTTTTGGCTTGGTTTTTTTTAAAAACAATTCTTCTCCTTGGCAAACCGCAAGGCAGACCTCCAGTCACCCCCCCCCCCAAAAAAAGGCAAGGGTATGCAAAAAAGGGTCGCGACCGGCAAATACCTGAAAGTAGTCATGCTGGGATCATCGAGCGCAGGCAAGTCCTCCCTCTTGCAGAAGCTTGCGGATAACAGGCCCCAGCGATGCCACACCCCGCCACGGTTGGTCTGGATTTCAAGATCTTGCCCGCCATAGAGCTCGATAACCAACTGCACCAGATCTGGGTCTGGGACACGGCCGGGCAGGAGCGTTTTGACTCCATGATTTCGAATTACATGCGCGGCGCGCACATGGCCCTGGTGTGCTGCAGCTTAGAAAAAGAAAATTTCCACCAGGAGGTACTAAAGTTTAACACTTCTTCGAAAGACAAGAACGAGGACATCCTGTTCGTGCTGGTCGGGTGCCAGCGCGATCGAGGGTACGATGGTGCAGAGGAAGACCTGCACGGCAACAGTGACTTGAGGCAGCGGTTCGGGGGCCGGATCCTGCATACTAGCGCAGAAACAGACTCGCAAGAAGAATTGATGGCTAAGATCAGGCCGTTCTTGGTGCAGGCGGCCGAGATCAGCCACCGGAGAGCAGAGAAAGAAACGGTCGGCGTCGTCGACACCAGCAACGGCGTGAAGGCGGGCTGCTGCTAAAGTACCTGCGCTGGCAGCGCCGGCTCCTGTACAAAAATCATTAAAAAAAACCGGTCTTTCTGTCAACGCGAGATTTCCGACCCGAACCAAAAAAAAGAGGGGGTGATCATTCTTCTTTTTTAAAAAAAATTGTTGTGCGCTCGCGCGTCGTCACGTTCCGGCGCTCGTGGGGCCTTGCTTGTACCAAACAGCAAACCCTTCTGCTAGCTGCACCGACACTGCGCCTTCAGCCGGGGGTTCCTGCGTAAAGCAGCTGCTGGGCCAGACCGCGTACCAGGGAGAGCGGCTCCTCTTGTCGTCCCAGCTGCCCGTGATAATCTTGTGGTAATTCTCTTGGCATTGGCCGCTGGTTAGGGGCACGGGCAGCAGGGGCGGCGGCACCACCGCCTGCAAAAGCGCGCAAGCCCGCGCCACACCGTCACGAACGTCCTGCCCGACCGGCAGCAGGTCGACGACGCTGCCGCAGTTGCGGCCGCCGCCACATTCGCGGCACGACCGGTGGCTGTCCAGCAGGCAGCACATCGGGGCCCCGACGCTCATGAGCTCGTCGGAGCCCGGGTAACCCCCGGCCCGCACCGCAAACTGTCCGGAGGAGTCGTCTTGCGGGCAGAACAAGAACGACACGTCCCGGTAGCCCCGCGCGCTCTGCGTGTTGTACGGGCTCTGGCGCGTGTGCACGGGCAACGGCAAATGCACGTCCGCCCAGTGCGGCCGGTACAAGAAGTGTTCTCTCAGCAGGGGCTGCACGCCGCCGCCGGCCAACAGGTTTTGGTTCGCCAGCGTAATCACCGTGCAGTCTACGGGGAGCAACGGCAGGCTCTGGCGGCCGGCCCCCAGCAGCCGCCTGGCCTGCCCGACCGTGTGGCCCGGCGGCTGCTGCGCCCTTCGCGCCCGGAGCCAGGCCGACGGTACCAGCAGGCAGAACACGTGGCACTGGACCCTGGCGTCGTCCCGGGGCAGGGCCGTTTCGTTCGAGATCTGGGCCCCCCGCCTGGCCGCCTCGAACTCGCGCGCCTCTGCCACGGGCACTTCTTGCCGGGCGACGGGGTCGCCGGCGCCCACACCGAAGGCTACGCTGCCTACTACCAGCGTTGTTCGGTAGAACTTGAGCGCGCACGTCACTACCAGCGCTAGCAGCGGCGGCAAAGATTGTAGCTGGCCCGAAACTGACTCGCACCAGCACAGGAAACTCTCGGACTGGAGGTAGCAGCTCAGCGACAGGCTCTCGCAGTCGTCTGCGCGCTGGGCCGCCAGCTCGCCCGGCAGGTCCAGCGTGTGCAGCACCTGGTCGCGCAAACGGAAGTCGTGCTTGCCGCGCGCCGCGTTCCGGCCGCACACGTCCAGCCTGTCCTCCAGGTACCACTGCGCCCGGCTGAAAAAGCCCAGCATTTCTGCCAGAACCTCGCCGCCCAGCGCTAGCAGCGCTTGCAAGGGCTTGCTCAGACTGTCCTGGCGGGCCTCGCGCAACAATTCTTGTGCACTTTTTCCTTGCAGGTCCCCGTGTTGCCACACCAGCCTTTCGGTCAGGCCTAGGCGCCGAAGGGCCCAGGCGCAGTGGTACGCCCAGTGGCACAGCGCATCGTTTGTAACGGCGGCCAGCCACTTTTCGTCTATGGTCTTAGCCCGGGCGCAGGCTTCCGCGGCCTGCTGCAGTTCTTCGCTGGAGGGCCGCTTGTACGCGGCCCTCACCTGCTTTTGCAGCAGCCGCATTTCCACCGCCCCCGGCATCCTGCAGCCGCCAAACAAGCTCTCGCGAAAGTAGTCCAGGTGCCTAATCCTGGCGGTGGTCTGGGCAAAGGGTACGTTCGAGTCCATGACACACCCATTAAATTCGGTCGACAACTGTTCTAGCAACGTCTTAAGCTCGTTCCTGGTTTGCGCTGCCGAGGTTTGCTGTGTGTCGTCTGCGGCCCACACGAGGTTCTCGATACTGAACGCCCCGGCCCCGGACCCCTTCTTATCCGCCCACACCAGCGTTCGGTCTATGCACGTGATGCCCTGGTGCCCCACGGCGCCCGGCAGCGGCACCAGGCCGAAAAGGCTGACCGCCACGGGGCGCCCGGGGTCCGCTGTGGCTTGTATTTCCCATTGGTTGGCTTTAGTGTCGAGAACTTTTAGCAGCAGCTGGCCAGGCCTGGTTGGCCTGCCTGAGCTGGCACCAGAGCTTGTCGTAACACCCGGGCCGCCCCGTCTTGAGCGCGAGAACAAAACTTAGTTCGTTCATTTCCGGTCGGGTCTTGGGTGTGCCTGTTTTGTCCTTTTTTTTTCTTAAGAAGGAAGGACTAAGGACGCGGCAAAAGAAAACACAGACAGTCTCACGGGGGAGATCTTTGCCCCCCGGGCGTGCCACAAAAATTCTCGGCAGGATTATCGGGCGCCCCTGTGCCGCGACCGTACCTCGAGAAAAAAAAGATGTGCTCAGGACCGGAAAGGAGGGGGGGGGGACCGCCAGTGCAGACAGGTCCTACTCCCCCCCGCCCGCCGCGCGCTCGCTCGCAAATTGTGCGACCGGGCGGGTCGGAGGAAAAACAAAAAGGAGAGCCGGAAAAGTCAGGACCTGTCGCACATTCCCCCCCCCGTTTCTGGCCCCCCCCCCGGCTCCTTTTTTTCCTGGAGGGGGCACCCACGTTTTCCTTTTTTGCTGCTAGCTTGGGCGGCCGTGCGCCAGAGAAAGAATAACAAACAGAGAGAGAGAGAGCCAAGGGAAGATTCAAGTTAGTTTCTCTGCACTCTTCTTTTCCATCTCGTGTCTCACATGCTGCCGCTGCTGCTGCTAAACGCCGCGGTTGCGTTCGGTGCGGTCTGGGGCGATTCCACTGCCTTTGCGAGGGTTCGCTCGGTAATTCCGCTGGGGTCGGGGTCCCAAGTCCGCGCCGTCGTTGAATCGCGTGGTTGTGTCGACTCGATCTGCAGATCGTTAGTCACGTTCACCGACAATGGGCAAGAGTTCCAAGTGCCCCTAGCAGTTTCCGCGCCCTTTGTCGAGTACAACGAATTAGAGCTCATAGGCTTCGCTCCGTCGTGGACTCGCACCGTCACGGCGAGCGTGTCACTCACGGACGACGTGGACGGGGGGCTGCTGGCGCGCACCGTCAGGGACTTCTTGAATCAGACGTCCGAGCCCTGTCGAACAAAACCAACTCCAGCAACGCCAAGTCGCTGCAGGACCCCGGCACGCCGCTGGCGCCGCACGAAACCAATCCCAACACCACCGCCGATCTCTTCGGGAAAGCGCTGAACATCCTGAACCAGCAGGACACCAACAACTCAATGCGGCCCCGCCGCCGTGCGCTTCTACAGGCCATCTCGAGCAATCTGACGCTGAACGAGATCCAAACCGTGTGCACCGAATTCTCGGACGCGTGGAAAGAGCTCAAGCAGCTGAGCCTGGACGCGGTCAAGACCATCGACCTGACCAAGGCGGCCGGCGAAAGCGCGGAGACCGACGCCGCCACGGTGCTCGCCGACTGCCTGGCCAGCTCGCTCACGGCCGTGTCTTCCAAGTGCCTGGACCTCAAGACCTGCGCCGAGAACGAGGTGCAGAACATCAAGTATGAACTTGACCTGAAATTGTCCAACGCGTACACCACGGAGCTGTTGTACCTGCGCAACATGTACACGCGCGAGCTGGACCAGTTCAAGGCTTCCACGGAATTCAGCGATGAATGGAACTCGATGGTGGATTCGTACCAGGCGACTAATACGCAGATCGGTGCGGCCAGGGACCAGGTGCAGGGCCTGCTCAACCGCGTAGACACCGCGGTGTCGTCGTTGGAGGACCAGTTGAACGCCACGGCAGAATTCTACAACGAGATTCTGCGGCGCCACACGGGCTTGGTCGAGAACACGACGCAGCAGGTGCTGAACGCGAACGGGGCCGTGAGGCGGGCGATTACGGTCGTGGAAGGCCAGATCAACGCGCTGCTGTCGTGCGCCGACGGCGCGGAATTCATCACGGAGCGCAACCGGCTGTTCATGCAGGCGCTGCTGGAGAAGGCGGTGAGCGCGTCGGCCGTGTGGGGCAGCCTGGCCCGCGTGCTGGAGCTGATCCACACGCGCGCCGACTCCAAGGCGTCGCTGGTGCGCGGCCTGTTCAGTGCCCTGCAGGACTCAATCGAACAGGGCTGGTCGCCGCTGCTGACCGACGGCGGCCGGCGGCCCCTGCTGCTGTTCAACGAAACAACCGGCGCGCCCGACTGGTACGCTGTCAGGGGCAGCGCCTGGGTCAGCATTCGCCCGGTTCCGCCGGCTGCTAGGCCCGGGCGCGGCCCGTGTTACCAGAGCGCCGCAGCTGTGCTGCTGGAGAGGCGTTCGCTGTGGCTC
The DNA here is from genome assembly GCA_019918135.1 of Paulinella micropora. Classification (NCBI taxonomy): domain Eukaryota; phylum Cercozoa; class Imbricatea; order Euglyphida; family Paulinellidae; genus Paulinella; species Paulinella micropora. The sequence goes on along the minus strand of WBZZ01000880.1, from coordinate 44,543 downwards.
GAGTGCAACCTCGTGCCGCTGTCCTTCGAGAACCAGCAGTACGACTCGTTGCTGCAGACTGCGCTGCTGCTCGGCCCGCGCGGCTGCACTGGGCGGGAGTGCACCTGCGTGCTGCAGCGCCGGGTCGAGGTCTCTACCTCGGAGGACACGCGCCTGAGCTGGCTGGGCGCCACTGCGCTCGCGTCCGCCTCGCTGTTGGGGCTCACCAATTACACCGTGCCGACGCCCGCCGCTACCGGTGCTTGGCTCGCGCCGACCGGCTGGACCGAGTGCGCCAGTGGCAACGAGAGCGGCCTGGAGGCCGTCACAGAAGTCCTGCGCGGCGACTTCTGCCGCCCACTGAACGCGGACGGCGCGCAGTGGGACTGGGTCAAGTACGGGCACTGCGGCCAGCCGCGGCCCCCGGCTGGGGCCTGGGGCAACCTAACAAACCAGCTGCTGGCCGCGCTGGACGACAATTGCAACAGCAGCCGCGCCCTGAACTCGGTGTGGGCCAACGCGCGCAACGGGCTCGTCGTGAGGCATTTGACGTGGCCGTTCCTGCAGCGGCTGCTGGCCAACGTCAGCGCCAGCTCGGCCGAGGCCGCAGTGTTGGAGGCGCAGCTCGGCGCCGCCTGCGCCGTGAGCCCCGGTGACTACGCGGTCCTGACCACCAAGACCGACGGCTCGGCGCTGGGCGCGTGGCGCCTCGCGCAGCGCGCGGGCGCTGCGGCTGTGCCTGCAACCAACGAGGCCGAGCTGTCGCTGACGTTCCACCCCGCGCTGCTGTTCTGGGACGACCTGCTGACGAGCGTGCCCGTCATGCGCCGCCAGGCCGCGCAGCTCAGGGGGCTGGCGCAGGGCGAGCTGCCGTCGCCGACCGTGACGTCGACGAGGCGCGGCCGCCGGGACCTGACGTACGGGCCCAAGGCGTCGCGCGGCCGCGTGACGCTCAACTCGGCGGGCGCCGGCGTCTCGAACGCGCCGCAGCTGCAGCTGCAGGAGGACGAGGCGTCGGCCGCGCTCGCGTCGGCCGACCTCAGCGAGTTGTGGTTGCTCGGCGGCCGCCGGACAGACTGTACGGCGGCCATTGAGCCAACCGCGAACGGCACGGTCGAGAGAGCCAGCTGGGTCAACGTGCACGAGCGCCTGCTGCCCGCCCAGCTCTACTTCGCCGGTTACCCGTACTGCCTGGACCGGCCGTGCCCGGTGCGCGCCACCTCGGTGGACGCCACCAGCGGGCTGGTCCGGGCCTACCGCGCCATCAACGCGTCGTCGTCGTCGTCGTCGTCTGGGAGAGTGCTAACATCTCGCACCCGTTCGGCTCCGCCAGCTACAGCGGCGCGCCCGAGGGCTTGCAGGCGTACGTGCACGACGTGCCGCAGGCGCTGCTGAAGCCCATGCAGTGGCTGGCGGCCCGCGCGCACACGCCGCTGTACTTGTTCGAGCCCGCGCCGCCACAGTCGGGCTCCGCCGGCTGGCTGGCCAAGAGCGACTGGTACGCGGGGCTCGCCCCCGAGCAGCGGCAGCAGTACCTGTCGCAGTGGGGCGGGCTCGTGCGCCTGCCCCTGCGCGAGGACGGCATGGCCAGATTCCTGGACGGCGCGCGCAACCCGTACGCGCAGGGCGTCTTTGACCCGCGCGCCGCGGACGTGTGCCTGGGCCACTTCCTGGCGCCGCTCGACGTCGAGCCCGCACCGTCCCCGGAAGACGTGCTGCAACAGCTGCAGGCGATTCAGAACGCGCCCGAGGCCGACCGCCGCCGCTACGAGTGGCTGGCCGCGCTGGACCCCACAGGCGCGGGGCTGCGCCTGCGCGACCGGCGCTGCCAGCGCACGAGGACCACCCATGTCGGGCTGTGCGCGATCCTGGAGAAGTACTACGTGCACTGGCCGCGCAATAGCGGCGCCGTCCGCTTCTACCCCAAGAGCTGGGAGCTGGAGATCCTGCTGCGGGTGCCGTTCGCCCTGAACAGCACGGTGTCGTCGCAGGGGCTGGAGGGGCTCCGCTTCTGCCCGCAACAACTGGAGCTCAAGCAGCCTATTGGCGGCACGCAGCAGCGCGAGGTGCGCTTCGCGTACACCACCGTCGACCCCGCGGCCATTGGTGCCGGCTGCGAGCTGCGCGTGCATGTCAACGGAAGTCTGGTGTTCGCGACGGCGTTGCGGGGCCTGGCCCAGTACCAGACGTCGGTCGTCGACGTCACGGCCCTGTCGGGCGCGCTCAACGTGACCGTGGCCTGCCCGGCCTCCCCGGCCGTCTTGTGCCTGTCCGACCGCATCACGCGGGGCCAGCTGCCCAGCCTCGAGGCCGTCAGGGACAACGCGGTGCAGCTGCGCCTGCAGCAGCAGAGCGAGCTGATGCCCCTGTACCGCCGGCTGGGCGAGACGGTGTCGCAGCTCTCGGCGTCCACCGTGGGCCTCGCGGCACAGGTCGAGCAGGCGGCCATTGACTCGATGCAGGCCTTCTCGTCCAGCGGCGCCATTGGACAAAACACACAGGTTTTTCTCAACAACATGGCCAATAGTTCCGATGCGCTGCAGCAGGACATCGAGGATTACGCCGCCAAGGCCAGGGCAGAGTTTGCCAAGGTCTACCAGGAGGCGCTGGCCCGCTACAAGCTCCTGATGGCGGACATACAAGCGGGCAGGGCCAAACAAAAACAATTGAGCGACCTGTACAACTCGGGCGCCGGCATGCTGGCCAGCGTCAACGAGAATCTCGACCAGCTGCAGGCGCTGTCGACTAGCATAACAAAAACGTCAAAGGCCGTCGTGGTCGGGCTGCAGACGGCACTCGACCTCCGCTGGGCCGTCGACCCGGGGGTGCCCCCGTGGGAGCTGGCCGCCTTCCTCAACATCAGCACCGACTACTGCCTGTACCTGTTGCCCCCGCCAACTGCCAGCGAAACGATTGTCTCCTCGCCCTGCCTCGGCAACGAAGCGACCGTCTTCTGGTTCGGGGCCTGCCAGGACGATTCCGACCACTGCCGCTGCAACGGGCGGCTCGTGGCAGGCGCGTTCGCGGCCGCTCTGCTGTGCTCTTCGCTCGCGGCCGCGGCTGCCATGTTTACGGGCGCGGCCGTGTCCGCCTGCGCGCGCAAGCGCTGCGCGCGCAGCAGGTTTGCGCGCGCGTTCGGGGACGATCCGCAGCAAACGACCCGCCTAGCTATAGCGGGCGGCGTGGCCGCGGCCCTGGGGCTGGCGCTTTTGACTGCCATGCTCGTACGGGCGGTGTAAAAAAAAACCCGGCATTGTCAAACTATCGGAATTGTCACAGTAAAGGTTTTCTTTTTATTATTATTAATTAAAAACAGGCCTTTAGGCTACGAAGCTGGCGTGGCGGCCGTTGTGGTACTGGCAATGCGCGTACAAGCCCGTGGCCGGGTACTGCGCCAGGTCCAGAAAGTGCACGTACCGCTGGCGCGCCGTGCTCCAGTAGCTGGTGGCGTGCTTGAGCGCGTTCAGGCCCAGGTGTTTGATGCAGGCGGCGCGGTACGTGCCCGAGCTCTGCAGGTGCAGGCGCGGGTCCAGGAGCTCCTCCCACGTGGTGTCGGCCGCGATCAAGCCGTGAGCACTGCTCTGCGCCGCGACCACGATCGGCGCCAGCGTGCGGGGTTCAAAGCTGTACTTGGTGGTGTTGCTAGGCTCCTGCAGGAACGACATGGGCGGAAAGTGTTCGAACCCGAAAACAAAAAAAAAATGTCTGCAGGTTCCATTCGGGGGGAGGGAGGGGCCGCGCGGGAGGGAATTTGTCATATCTTTTTTTTTGGCGCGGCCCCAAAACAATTAGCAAGACAAAGAAGGGTGGGGAGGGGGGGGGTGCCGGCCTTTGCCTTCCCTCCCATTTTTGTAAGCTGGCGCATGTCGCACATTTTCCTTGGGGCCTTTTTTTAAAATTCAGAAAAAAGCACTATGGCAAGCTACACCTGTGACGCTGCGCAATGTAGCAACCCCGTGGACTTAGGGCGTAACCCTTGCTGCGAAAAGAAGTTTTGTTCCGCTCCTTGCCAGGCCAAGCCGCACGACTGTGAGGGGTCCCAGATGCAAACACAGCACGAGCACTCGTCGCTGCTCAAGACGATTACAGACGGACTAGCGGAATGTACGATCCAGGGTTCAACTACTAGATGTCCATACTGCGACTGCAGGCTAGAGGACGACAGCGATTAGACACAAGTAAAAGACCTTTTATGTGCAGCGCACATTGCAGGCTAGAAAGGAAGTGCACTCATTTTTACTAAACACCGTTTTCCGACCTTTGGCGCGAAATTCACCGGATTATGAAACCTTGGAGATCGAAAAAAATTTTGTGGTCGTGCCGCAATTTGCGGCATGTCCGTAACTTCCGGAATCTTTCACCTTTGGCGCGAAATTCACCGAATTATGAAACTAGTGAAAAAAAAATTTGCAAAGGACATTTCGGCAATTGAGAAAAGTAGAGAAAAAAAATTCGGGAGCCGAGGGCGGGCGGGGAATTTGTGCAAAAAATTCCCCGCCCGCCGTCGGCTCCCGAAAATTTTCTGTAGCTAACATTTATTGCCGAAATGTCCTTTGCAAAAAAAATTTATTTGCGTGCCGCAATTTGCGGCAAAATACAAGTGTCCGTAATTCGGCATCTTTCACCTTTGGCGCGAAATTCACCGAATTATGAACTATGAAAAAAAAATTTTTTTGCAAAGGACATTTCGGCAATTGAAAAGAGCAAAGAAAAATTTTCGGGAGAGATTGGCGGGGGGAAAAAAATGCAAATAAATTCCCCGCCCGCCTCGCTCCCGAAAATTCTTCTGTAGCTAAACATTTCATTGCCGAAATGTCCTTTGCGAAAAAAAAATTTTATTTGCGGTGCCGCAATTTTGCGGTCGATCTGAAGTGTCCACAAATTGCGGCGTTTTTCACAGATGTCGCGAAATTCACCGAAAAATCGAGACCAATGAAAAAAAGATTTTTTTGCAAAGGACATTTCGGCAATTGGAGACATTTAAAGAAAAAAAAATCGGGAGAGATGGCGGGCGGGGAATTTTTTTGCACCTAAAATTTTTCCCCGCCCGCCCTCGTCTCCCGAAAATTTTTCTGTCGCTAAATTTCAGTGCCGAAATGTCCTTTGCGAAAAAAGAATTTTATTTGCGGTGCCGCAATTTGCGGCTAAATACAAAGCGTCCGTAAATGACCAAGAAATCGGCCCGGCGGTGCCACACTCACTGTGTACCTTTCACGCTTTTGGGTGCGACCGGGATCCGGGGTTTTTTTTTTTGGTGTTCTTGCAACAAAAAAAAAATCTTAACCAACCTTTAAGAAGTGTTTAGCTCTGGGCCTGTACTGCCGGACTGCGCTGCAAGAGCTGCAGCTGTGCCGGGGGCGCGCGGCCCTGCTGGCACATCCAGCCCACCTCGACCTCGAACAGCTGGAAGCCCGCGGGGAAATCGCGCACTACTGTCGGTGGCTGCGCCGGCCCGTACCCTGAACGCAAGACAATGCCCAACAAGGGCCCCTGGGCCCCTATCACCACGATGTCAAGCCTGCCGCCGGGCGCCGCGTGGCCGAGGCTCTCGTCCAAGTTATCAAAGTCCGACAGCCGCCACGGCGCCAGCACTGCGGGCTTGATCAACGGCAGCCACAAGGCGCCGTCCGCCGGGTAGCTGCCGAGCACGCCCCGGTGCTGGTTCGTAAACTCGTGCGACGCCTGCAGCGGGCCCCACGACAGCCGGCCGCCCTTGGTTCTCTCGCGCAACCAGCGGCACAGCTTGTCCCTGGCCTTGTAGCGCGCGTCGTCGCCGCGAATGCCCTGCGTCAGCGGCGACAAGGGCGGCAGCGCCCAGCCCAGCGAGTCGGCGAGACCGCGCGCTTCGCCCAAAAACGGCGGCAGCTGCAGTGCCTCGCTGGCCCAGTGAGCTGGGTCGCGCAGCAAGACGAGCCAGCCGAGCCCGCGGTACTTGCCGAAGCGGATCGTCGTGCCCTTGTTCTCGCGCACGAGCTGCAGCAGCCTCATAAGTGTCTTGGCGCGCTCCACGTCGCGTGCGTCGGCCGGGACAGACAGCATGCGCACTTTCCCGATCAGGCCCTGCAGCTTGTCCAGCGCGTCGCGGCGGCCGCCGCACGCCACCACGTCGTTCGCGGCCTGCAACAGCGAGTTCAGGCAAGCCGCCGCGCCGGCTGGCGGACGGCTGGTGTAGCAGGGCAGGTCGCACTCCAGCTCCAGCCGCTTGCCCGCCAGGCCGGCCCACGCCTCGGCGCTCCTCCACGCGGGCCGTTGCTGGTACAGAAACACCGCGTCGACCCCGCCGAACACGCGCACCAGCCGGCACTGCCAGCACGTCCAGTACTGCCAGCCGCCGCCGTGCCAGCCGCGAATCTCGGGCGTCCCGTAGAACTCGTCCTGTGTGTGCCCCGCCGGGCACCGCAGCTTGAGCCAGGCGCCCCCCGGCACGTTCGTCACTTCTATCACGCGCGTGGCGTCCGCCGTTGCCCAGCGCCTAGGTGACAGTTTCGCGTCCTGGTGGCAGTGCGCCTGGCCGCTGTGCAGCAGCGCCAGCACTTCGCCCACGGTCGTCTTCCATTCGTGCTGGCACGTGCACAGCAGCGTCAGAGCGGTGTCGCGGCTCTGCACCACCGCCGCCGCCGCTGGCGGCGGCTGGTGCACTCGGGTGGCTGCGCACCCAGAGCGGGCCGCATTTCACGGCGTACTCGTCGGGCGCCAGCGCGCGCGCGGGCGGCAACGCCGAGCCCAGCGCCGCCTCTAGGCAACTTTGCGCCCGCGCCCACACACCGCCGCACAGGGGGCAGCCCCTGAAGGACCCCACGAACTCTTTTTGCCGCACGCCGCACACGGTGCAGCGGAACGACACCGTGTGGTCCGGCGCCGAGGGCCACTGCTTCTGCGGCCCTTGCAGAAACTCGACGTACGGCCACGCCTTCGCGCCCCGGCAGCGCTGCAGGGACCACTCTTCCTCGCAGTGCCTGCCGTTGGCTTGCAACAGTTCCGCCGGCGATGGGCCCCAGTCGCTATTGCACACGTGGCACCACAGCCGCAACCCGTTCTCGAACGGCGGCGTGCTCCGCCACTCGACCGCGGGCGGGAAGCCCTGGCCGCTGTGTGCCGTGGCTTTCTGCCATTCTGCGTGCAGCGCGGCGCGCAGCTTGCCTGCGTCGCCGCCGCAGTGCGCAGAGTACGTGCACCCCCGGAACTCGTCTACTGCTTGCCAGCCACAGTCGGCGCTGCACAGGCGGCACGTGCCCCTGACTTGCCATTTGTCTTGGCTGTGCCTGACTTCCTCGAACTCGAAGTCCGACCAGCTGCCCAGCTGGCAGCGCAGCAGCGACCAGCCGGGGCAGTGCGCTTTGGGCCCTGCCACGAGGTCTTCTGCGCTAAACGTTAGCTGTTGCAGACAGATCAGGCACTTGAAGTGCAAGGGCTGCGCGCCGCTCACGTGCACCACCGACGGCGCGAAGCTCCTGGGGTGGCCGGGCAGCGACAGCGGCAGCTTGTGCGCTGCCAACGCGCGGTCGAGCGCGGACGGGCCGGGCTTTTCCAGCGGCGGCGGCTCGGACAGTCTGCGCCTCTTGGGGCTGGCCGGGGTGGACATGCAAAACAACAACCCCACCCACAAGCAGTTCGGCTTTTTGCCAGGTGGGGAGGTCCGGGCAGAAGAGAAAGGAGGCCGGGGAGGAAAGCAAGCGCGCTTGCGTTTTGCCTTGGCCCCCCTGCTTCAGGAAGGGGGGGGCCGGCTCCGCGGCCCCCCCCCCCTCCCCTCTCCGCCCTTCCCCTCCTACCTTCGCGGGCTTCCCGGGGAAATGGAGTGGCACGAGGGCGGAGCCGGCCCGCCCCTCCAGCTCCCTCCCCCCCCCTTCCCCACCACCAAAATCACCATGCAGTGCTTCTGGGCCCTTGGCCTGGTGCCTGTACTAGTTGCTGATATCTCAGGCTGGCAGCTCTGCGGCGGCGAGCTGCACCTGGAACGCTGCAGAAACCTTCGCTTCGTGCTGTGCGCGAGGCCGCCGGGCCGCGCGGACGTGCCAAGACTCACGGTGTACCTGGAAACCTTCTTCTACAACCACACGCGAAGGCGCAGGGCCGTCGTGCCCTTGTCCCCGCGCGTCCCCGCTAACCACACCCAGCCGCCTGCTACCTATGTCGGCAACTTCAAGCCCGACTATTCCTTTGACAACTACACGTTCGTCTTGAGCACAACAAACACCCAAAACAACGCGGCGGCCCCTGACTGGCCCGTCCAAACCCTGTGTGGCACACAAGCCGACCGCCTGCCGGCGCCCAGCGGCGGGGTCGTGATCCACCGCCTGGCCCTGGACAGGGTTTACGACCGGTGCCCCTTGCCGACATCGGCTTGCGAGCCCTTGCTGCTGCACGGGGTGCCCGCGCCGCACGATTTCACACTGCATCTTGTTGGCCAGGCCAGACCCGGCGAGGTAGGGTGCCTGGCCTTGGCCGAGGACGGCACCCTACCGCTTGTGGTGCGCCGGCGGGGGGGGGCCCACGCCACGGCCGGGGGGGGGCCCTCCGAGCAAGCCCACTTCTTCGCCGCTCTGTACAACCCGGAACAGATTGCCGGCCTGGTCGTGCTGCCCTTCAATGCTACGCTCCGGGGTTACCGGCTAGCGGCGCGCTTTGCGGGGCTCGGGCTCGATGGCCGCGGCGGCGTCTTCAACTACACGCTCGCCGTACACCTAGTCAATTACTACGGCCACGCCTCGCCCCGCCAGGACTCGTCCTGGTTCACGAGCTATTGGGGCGGGCCGGACACGCTGGCCAACACCCGCGAGGGCTGCAGCCGCAGGTGCACCACGTACCACTGGGGCGGCGTGAGCCAGGAGCCGCTGGGCGCGCCGTACCCCATCAACGTGTGGCCGCACCTCAATCACGCCGGGGCGCTCGAGCAAACGGCGCTGGTGCCCCGCAGGCTGCGCCTGATAACCGTCAGCGTGCCGCCGCAGCCAGTGCCGCCGCCCCCCTGCTCGGCCGTGCCGCCGGAGGCCCTGCTGGCGGGCCTCTACCGCCGGCCGGCCGCGGGGCCGGCGGAGCAGCCGGGCAAGGACGTCCTGTACGAATTCGGCGAGCTGACGCCCCGCGAGCTGCGTTGGGAGCCGCGGTCCTGTTCGGGCGGCCTGCCCGAGCTCAGCGCGCACGAGATCCTGGAGCGCCTGGAGCACTACCGCGTGCGCAGATTGGTTGCCTTTGGCGACTCCATGAGCAGGGAGGCGGTGGAAATGATGAGCGACCTCGTGTGCCCTGCGTGCGGCTTGTCTGCAGAATTTAACACGGTCAGCGTCAACCTCACCAGCACCAGCGCCGTCACGTTCGGGTTCGAGCCGCTGCACTACGGCCTGGACAACAACGAAGTTTACCTAGGACAACCGCAGCTGTACAGCCGCGCCCTGCTGCGGGGCCTGGGCTTTTCCGAGAGCACCGATCCCGTCGTCATAGCCCAGGAACTAGCAGCGGCGCCCGACATTTCTCTCTTGTGCCCGCCATGGGGTACGTGCCGCACACGGTCACGCCCGAGTTCTGGGCGCAGGTCGGCGACGCGCTGGCAGTGCACCTGGCCAACCGCTACCTGTACCACGCGTCGCCTCACAAAGCTCTGTACCTGTACATCGAGCCCGTGCCCTGGTCTCGGCTGGACTTCAACACCCCGCAGCGCACCCGCCAACTCTGGCAGGTCCTGACGGCTCGCCTCAACTCGGCCCTTACCGGCACTCCCGTCATTGACGTCTCCCCCTTTTCGGAATCCGTGCCCGGGGCTTGCAGTGACGGCTTGCACTACTACTCGCACTTCAGACGCTGGAATCCACAAGCTTGGGCCTCGGTTCAGTACATTTTTCAATACATCTTTTACTCGCTCGAAAATAAAGCAAACACTACCTGAAAAAACCCTTAACCATCTGCACTCGGGGAGGAAAAAAACGGGGGCGGAAGGGAACCGTTGCGCCGTGCCGACATTTTGTTTTTTGGGCTCCTTTCCTTCGCCAGGAGGGGGAAGAGAGAAAGGGAGGGGGGCCCGTAATTAAGGCCCCCGTTCTTTTCTGCTGACTTTTTTTTTGTGTGTTTTTTGCAACCCAAAGTCAAAAAAAACCTGTAGCTACCTTTTTTTCCCATCTTCCCGCGCTGGAAAGCACATGACCCCGCTCGCCAAAAAGATTGCCCGACACCAACGCGCAGCCGCGCAAGGTAACGCCCGGGCCCAATACCGCCTTGGGTTTTTGTACTACGAGGGCGAGGGCGTGGCACAAGACTTTGCCCAGGCAGTGCAGTGGTTTACTCGGGCCGCTACACAAGACGACGCGGTCGCTCAGTACATGCTCGCTGTCTGTTACGCGAGGGGCCGGGGTGTGGCAGCGGACATTGCCAAAGCACTGGAGTGGTACAAGGCTGCGGCCGCACAGAACCACAAGGGCGCCCTGCGGATGCTGGGCATGTTGTATTATTTTGGCCACGACGTGCCCAAAGACCGCGCCAAGGCCAGGGAGTGGTTCACGCGAGCGGCCGAGCAGGGCGACGCCAGGGCCCTGCAGTGGCTCGCCAGGAAGAGTATGGCCCAGAAGTCCGACAGAGCAGCCCCCATCACATTTTCGGTGCTATTACTCTAGAACGTGTATTTTCTTTTTGATTTATTAAAAAAAGACGACTTTTTTAAAGATTCCCAAACTTCCGAGCTAGGCGACGTACATTTCTGAGCGCTGGTAGCCGCGCGGCCTGCCGCGTTGTTCGGTGACGACGGAGTGCGGAAAAGCCCCATGATACCAACTTGTTCTTTGCTGGGTTGTCCCGCGGGCGGGGACAGCTGCGCTGCTACATACAAAAAGCACAACAAGTCTCCTAGAGGACCGACGTCTGGCAGTGTAGCGCGAACACTGACGAGGCACGGCTGCCGTAGACCCTCCCGCGACACGTAGCGGAGCTTCACCGAGCCGTCCAGCGCCAAATGCACAAACACCACTCCCCCAGTGTTACTCGGTGGCACGAGGGCTAGTAATTCTTGCTGCAAGGGCCCGCCTACTTTCCGGGCCGTGCGCATGAAACGGTGCAGGCGCTTGCACTGCAATGCGTTCCCGGATCCCTCCCGGCACCAGTCCTTGTGGCATTGCTTCCAGTTGTCTCGCTGGCACTGCTTGCTGCAGTACGTCGCGAAATGGCACCGCCCACACTTGAGAAAGCGGTGTTGCTCTGGTTCCTGCTTGGCCTGGCACCCGAAGCACCTCACCGTGTACCACGCCATTGTCTCTACACCGTATTTTTTTGTGTTTTGGGACTGTTTTTTCTTGGGGGGCCAGGAAACACGCCAACCCGGGCGGCCCCCCCCCCCCCTCCTCCAGTGCAGATGACGGTGGGCAATTTGGCGCGAAATTCGCCGGGTCCGAATTTTTTTCACACACCAAACCTTTCGTGGCAAGCCGAACTTGCGGGGACCATTGGCGCGGGCGGGGAAAGGGGATTAGCGTGGCCTCGGCCCCCCCCCCACCCTCTCTCTCTCTCTATCGTCCCGGCCCCCCCCCTCAAGAAAGAGGTTGTGGACACATCTCTGACAATATTGGCAAGAAAAAAAACATACCGATCGGGAGGGGGGCCGGCCGGGAAGAGGGGATTTGCATCGTCTCTGCCGCGAAAAAAAAACAAATTGCGAATTAGATTGCGCAGATTTTTTTTGCGGGGGAGGGGGGGAGGGGGAATCTTCAGTACCAAAAACAGAAAGAAAAAAATCCCCTCCCATCTTTGTTGGCCGCTTCTGTTTGTTGCGGCCCCCCCCCTCCCTCTCTTAGGGCCTTTTGACACAACCCACCGGGGGGGTGGCTCGGGAGGGGCAGTCGTTGCCAAGACGATCCTCGCGACATGAGCACGCCCGACGTACAAAAACAAAACGTTTTTTTTAATAAATAGAATCGATCGAAGAAGATCTTAACTTTTCTTGTGGACTGTGTCTGTTTCTGCAGTTTTTGCTTTTTCTTTCTCTCTGTCTGTGGGGCCACCAATTGCGCGGCGGTGGTGTACTGACTTGAGCAGCGGCAGAATCATGAGGCAACTCGCGTAGACCGCGTGGTGGCTATACTCGTCGTCTTGCTGTGCCATAGCCGCGCGCACGCACGCGTCGAATCTTGTCCAGGCAGTCTGGATGTCCAAGCTTTGCATATTGACCGCCCGGTAGTGGGGATAGACAGAAATTGGCCGCGGGTGCTGATAAAAGCCGAGCCCCCAGATTTCTCCCGGCAAACGGCAGATACGATCGTTGTCCTTGAAAAGGCGGGTCCAGCTCCTTTGTGCTTCTTCTGTTCCGAGGCCCAAGCGCTTCAATAACAGAGTATTGGCGCACTGGTTGCCGCCGACCTGGGGCGCGCCCAGGCTCAGGCAATAGACATCTTTGCCCGCAAACAAATCGGTGGCCACGAGGGCCGCGAGCGTACACAGCGCACCCCCGAGCGACATGCCCAAGCACCACAGCTTGTCCCAATTGGTCTTCTTCAGTCTGTTTAGGCACCGGTTGATGGCGCAGCAGCGCACCGCGTGCAAGAAGCCACTGTGGATGCGGGGGTCCGCGCCGTCGTCCGAGGACGCTATGTGGGCTAGGGCGTGCTGCGCCAAATTTCTGGTGTCGGGGGTTAGGCCCCTGAGGCGCCTGGGGTAGACCTGCAGGTCCGTCCACCTGTTGGGGGCCCTGAACGTAGCCCTGATCACCAGCACGGCAACCTCTGCTACTTGCCAGAGAGTGCAGCTAATCTCGAGCCTGGGGCAGTGGAATTTCTGGGCCGGCACGCTGACGACGATTTCAGGGCGAGGCGCCGTACATTTGTACGAGCAGTCCTGAACACCCAGGACCAGGCGCTGGCAACAATCGATGTGATTTTCCAACAATTCTGTGTTTAACCTTTCGGCTAATTTCACGTTGACCGGGGAGTCTGTTTGGGCCGGGTCCAGCGCCTGTACGAGGTCTGCGGGCTTTAGGTTGCAGGCAGCGAAGATCGTGGGTAGGCAGTCGGCCGAGACAGAGGTTAGTGCGGACAGCATCGCAGCCGCAATGTAGTGGTGTTTGGGCGCGGCGTTGGACATGTTTTTTTTCCCTTTGGCCCCTTTTTTTTCGGGGGAGGGGGCTACTATTTTGTTCCTTTCTTGAATCTTTTTTTTTGGCAAACCGCCGCCCCCAACCGGCTGGGGCGCGGGAAAAGGGCACAACCAGAAAGGAAGCTCCCCCCTAGGGCCTTTGTGTTTCTTTGCACTTGCCCGACCGTCCGACCCCCCGAAGCTTTGGGCCTCCATTCCCCCCCTTTCCTCTCCCCGCCAGAAATACCGCGTCTCTGGATCTTTTGTAAAAAGAAGGGAAAACGGTCCGACGCTGTCTGTCTTTTTTTTGGGTTCGTGCCAAAAGGCTGCTGTCCGCCCCCCCCTTCCCCATTTTCCCACTCCCCGCCGTGCGCAGATGTGGCTGGCGTGGTGGTGTTTGCCCGTGGCAACAGCAGTCTGCCCGTCCAATGCCGGGCAGATTCCGTTGGGCAACGTCGGCCCGCGCCGGTGCGCGTGCAACGGCGGCTATTTCGACCTGTCGAGCGTCAGTGCGACCGAGCCGCAGTGCGTGACGTGCCGGGGGCTGGCGGGACAAGACGACCCGTCGTGCAGCAACAAGGGCGTGTGCGGCCCGTTGTTCGCGGGCGGGACGCCCGTGTGCACGTGCGCGAGCGGCTACGCGGGCCCCGCGTGCGAGGTGCCGCTGGCCGTGACTTTCGTGTGCGGCCTGCGCACGTTTGAGTGTGCCATCGACTACTCGTGGGCGCTGAAGATCTCTAGCACAGCCGATGGCGCCGTGCTGGACCAGTCCATGTACTGGTCGTGCCTGTCACGGACCGAAGATGGCGGCGGCCGGTTGGAGCTGTCGCGCGCGTACTTGTACGACGCGGCGTACGGCGGCTACATCGGGAACGCGGACTTCTGCTTTGTAGCGTACACGTCGTTAGAATGGAAAGAGTCGCCGGAGTCTGTGCCGGCAAGTGTCGAGGCGCTGCCGTTCCGGCCCGCGCTGTGGATCTGGAGCGAAGCCGTGGAAGTGGCGGAGCGGCTGCCGCTGTCGACAGACACTTTCTGCGCGTGGCCCAACAACGCGGGCGTAGCTCGGCCGGAGCTGACAGAACTGCTGCAGGCCCGGTCCCCCTGGCGCGGCCACTCGTGCGGCCGCCCCGCCGAAAGCTCGGCGGTACAAGTAGCGGGCGGGTTGTTATCGTGCTGGCCGCTGTCGTTGAATGCGCTGCTGCCCGCGGACTTTGCGTGGTTGTACCGCTGCCGCGTGGCTAACGCGACGGTCGAACTCGACTGCATCGTCGCCCTGCCGCCCGCGACGAAAAGTCTGGCAGTTCAGGACTTTTTGCAACAGTGTGCGTGAGAAAAAAAAAGCCATTCCTTCCCCCTTTTTCCTCGGGAGGAGAGAGGGGGGGGAGAGTGAAACAGCCCTGAAAAAAAAGACATTTCAAAATTCCCCCTCCCCGACAAATGCCGGCGTGTGCGACAGTCAACGCCCATTTTCATTTGCTTTGTATGCTGAAGCGCGCGATCTTTAATTTCAAGGCCACCATAAAAAAAGAAATTTAGCCCAAAGATATTTTGTCTTTAAATATAAGCGCTTCGAAAAAACGAAGCATTGCCAGCTATGAGCAGCAAGGAACACTCGGCATCGTGCCAATTGAAAACCATCCGTGAATTGAACAACCTCTATCAAGAGGTGAAGGATGAGGACGAGGCGAAAAATTATTTACGGTCGGGACGACATGCCAACGATACTGACGACTTCGCCGTTTATGTGCGGACACTTCGCGATGAAGGGCTACCTGCAGCAGAACTGAAGGACCGGATTGCTAAGCTCTTGGCAGTTCAACTTTACCTTGAGACGAAGATCTTCGAACAAGTACAGAGGGTATAAAAATCAGAGCGTGGAATGTTGCAGTTCGGTCACAGCGACATCGAGAGCCGAAAAGCTGGTCGAGACGTTGAAGCAAGAATTGATGCAAGCAATAGGCGACGAAGGTTTAAGGCAGTGACAGAAATCTCAAAAAAATAAGCGTTGCAAAGAAGAGATCAAGAGCTTGAAGAGAGAAGACGGGATCACAAGTGATGGCTCCTTCTTCGGAAGCTAACAAAGAATGGGAAAAAGTCACAGCATGTGATTTTTACACCAACATGCCCGAAGACGACCAACAATATTTACAAACGTCATTTGAGTCTGGCGAAGAACATATACCAAATTCAATCGGTACCAAAAATCTGTCTCGCCAGCATTTCTGGACTGAAACAAATTTTTAAAAAAAAAAAAAAAAAAGCTTTTCAGCTGCATTCTCCGACATGTGGCGTGACTGGTGGTTTTGTGGCCGGACGTTGCTGTGACATTGCCAGGCATGCGTTTTGGCGAGAAAGAAACACGCGTTTTCTTGTTTTAATCATAAACTAATAAAAAAAGAAAGCCAGACCATTTGTCCCCCCTAGTAAGACGAGTACTATTTTTCTTCCAAATTCTTGCCTTAAACTTTTTTTTACTGTCTTCAGTCGAGTTCGGGCTTCCTGACGCTGCCGTGGAACATGGATTCTAGGTTGTTAATACAAGTCGCCAGGGCGTCGTTGCGTGCTTTGCGCGAGGGGCGCGCCTTCTTGGCCTCGCAGACCAGGGCGTCTTCCAAGCTCTGCGCTAGCAGCGTGTGCAGCGGCCACGTCGTGTCGAGCCAGCCGGCACACACGTTCGAGCCCGCGCCCTTGAGGCCGAACAGGAACCGCAGCAGCACCGTGGCGGAGCAGTGCAGGCGCACCGACAGCTCCAGGCCGTGGGTGAACAGCGGCGGGCGCCGCAGCTGGCGGCGGGTGTACTGCATGTGCGGCGCCGATTCAAAGAACAAGTGCAGATAATTGACGCAGTTGGTCATCAGGCGGTACGCCCACACCGCCTGCACCGAGCGGCCGCCGGCGTCGTGTTCTTGCTCGTGGTCGCCCTTTTGCTGCTGCTGCTGCTGCTGCCTGGAGATAATCTTGATCAGCCGCCGCGCGCTCAGGCGGTGCAGCAGCGTCATAAAGCCCTGCAGATAAACCATGACCAGCTCCATGATCGGCAGGCTGTCCGCCAGCCCCGCGGGCTCCTCCCACCAGTTGCGCCTGGTGCGCACCGGAGCCGCGCGCCTTTCCACCTGCGGCAGCTCCTCGCTCTCGGCCTGCAGCACGAGCTGTTGTGCGTACACAGTGCGCGCCAGCCTCAGCGTGGCATCCCCCGCGACGAAGCGCGACACCAGCAGGCACAGCTCCTCGAGCTTGGCCGGCTCCAGCTCGAACGGCCGCAGCGTGTGCTCTAACGCCAGCAGCGCGCGCACCTGGCTCAGCCCGCCGAGTACTTCTTTCGCGAGCTCCGGGCCCAGCATCTCCTCGACCGTGGACCCGACCGTGTCCTCGACCTCCTGCGTCAGGTACGCGCACAGTTCGGGCGTGATCGCGCCGTAGCGCCTGCCCAGTGACTCCTCCGTCCACGGCGGCAGCACGGCGGCCGCGCCAGCCGTGGTGATCGCCGTCGTGCACACGGTGGCCACCCCGTCGCGGTCGTGCAGGGCCGCCAGGTTGTGGTTCAGGGCCCTGGGCACCCTGGCGAGCAGCGGGTTCAGCGCTATGCCCACCACGCCGTCCGACAAAATCGAACGTACCAGCACGGCGTGTTCGCGCACGTAGCGGTACAACAGGCTCAGGTCCCGTGCCTCCAACGTCGGCAGCGACAGGACGTCCCTGCACATGCGTGTCACCGCGTTCAGCGTTTCTTGGCCCAGCTCTTCTTCTTCGCAAATGGCCCCCGTGGTGCCGCGGGGGAACACACAGAACAGCTCGTCCCTCACGAGCTGGCGCCACTTGCGCCTGGCGCCCTCGCGCGCCGGCAGCCAGGGCGGACTGTTGCCGAACAGCTTGCCCAGCGCGGCGTAGAAGAGCAGCAAATGCCACTGTGCCTCCGTCCTGATCAGGGCGCGGGGCGCCGCTTCGGCGCCCGCCAGCACGGTTAGTTCGGCGTGCAGGGCGCCGCTCCAGCCAAAGCGTTTCGACGCCACCAAGAAGCTGTCGACCAGGGCCGCGGGGCGGTAGCACACCGACTCGATCGGCATCGCCCGCTGGCACAGCGGCGCCTGCTTGTCCCTCTGCGGCATCGCGAACATCACGCACACGGGGGGCACACAGTCGTTCAGGGCCGTCTGCGGTTGGACACTGTTCTGCTCGCCACCGACGAGCACAACCTGGACGCACCGATCCGTCGTGCAGTACTTCAAGCACCAGCCGGTGCCGAACGTCTGCAGGTCGTTCACGCGCTTCCAGTCGACCTCCGCGTAGTCCGGCACCGGTGGACAGTCAACCCTCGTCGTCGCGTCGTTGTCACGGGCGCACCCGTTGTCGCGGGCGCATCCGTTGTCGCATCCGTCACGGGCGCATCCGTTGTCGCACGCATCCGTCACGGGCGCATCCGTTGCCGCCGGCGCATCCGTGTCGCAGACTCCGTGGCGGCCTGAGTACCGCCGGGCTCGCCCTCTAATCTGGTAGCAGCCACAATTTCTGCCGCCTCTTGAAAACTCATGGCTTTTCTTTTTTTTTGGGGAGGGACGCGTCGAAAAAAAAACTACGGCGTTTTTTTTTATTGGCTACCTTTTTTTTGGCCTTCTTTCCGCCTCCCAACTTCGTTTTTCTTTTTGCTGTACATTTCTTCCCCTACTCCGCCACACCCCCCGTCGCAACAAACCCCCCGCCCCCGGGCGTTGGAAAAGTGTCTGTGTGAAATTGGTGGCCGCGGCTCAACATTTCGCCTCCCCCCCCCCCACCTCTCCCGTCTCAACATGTCGCCCCTTTTTTCACCGCGCCCCGTATTTCTGTCCCCGCCCCAAAAAAAAAACAAACCTCGCCCCGCTCTTCTGGCCCTCTTTTTTGTTTTTTTTCCCGTGCCCCCTGGTTTATTTCGGGAGGGAGGATTCACTGGTGCACTGCCGCCTGCGGGCCGGCGGCTGGCCGGAGTTCTAGGACAGAGATCGTGCGCCCGACGTCGTGTAAGCCGCCCACCACGAACTTGACCGTTCGCCCCTGCCTGAGCTGGGCCAGGCCCATGTGCCAGGAAAGCGTTTGCTGCTGGTCCAGGCTTTCTATCCTGATCAGCCTGCCGTAATTGACTCCCTGCCGGAGGCACAGGTCGTCGCGCCTGCACGAAAAGACCATCTCGCCCGGGCGGGGCCTGGGGCAGCTGCTGTGGTGCGCTCCCTTCTGCTGGCCAAAGCTCACACAACAGTTTCTGTCGACCTGCCTAAAAAACGACAGCCCTCGACCAGCTTGCCCTCGTCGTCGCTAGAAGCGGCGCCAAGACCTGCAGCCGCACGGCCGAAACGTTCGTGTCCCTGCCGCCGTCGCCGGCCTCGTAGCTACAGAACGTCTCCAGCAGTTTGTCCTCTTCCGAAGGCCTAAAGGCCACGGTGCAGTGCGTTTGCGCGCCGTCGGCGTGCCGGAACGCTAATTTGGTGCCCTCGGGCAGGCACTGCATCAGCACCCCCAGCAGGGCCGGGGTCCACTCCGCGGCGGGCGGCGTGCTTGGCAGCCACGCCAATTGCTTAGCGATGCTCTCCCAGACGGGCGCCGCGCCGGCGGGCAGCTGTGGCACCCGGACTCTGGGAGCCACGGCACACAAGCCGCGATTCGTGCGGTAGCTAGCCTGGATCTGGCCCCAGCTCAGGCAATAGAAATGTTTCTGGCAGCGGCTTATGACCAGGTACGCGGGGCGGCCGCCGTGCAGCACCTGAGCCCCCACCCCGTAGAAATCCTGGTCGCTCGCGCACGCAGCAACCTTGAGTACCCACCAACCCCTGATTTCCTGGTACTCGGCCGCGCCTTGTGTGTGGCCGTTGATTTCCAGCCCGCGCGGCGGCTGCAGGAACGGGCTCGCGATGGTCTCGCCGGGCTCTGTCAGCGGAGTGTTGTCCTTGAGGACAAAAAGCACTCCCCCGTCGGCAGCGACAGCACCCTGTACAACGCTAGCCTCTTGGCGGGGTCGTCGCGCGCACAAACAGGCCGCTAGCAAGACAACCTTTTTAGCCGCGACCGCGTTCATCACGGGCTCGGCGTCCCCGTCGCACACCACGGCTAGAAACGTGGGCAGACAGGCTTGCTCCAGCGGCCTGCCGCGCAGAACGTGGGTGCTGGGGATGCGGCAGCCGTACTTGGGGCCCGGCCTGGGGATTGCCGGGAGTATTGCGCATTCACGGATTCCTGCCAGTTCAGTGTTACTTGGATCGGCGACGGTAAAACAGCGCGCTGCATTTCCCCCGGGTTTGTTTGGACGCCGGCAGGTTGTTAAAGAGCTGTTTGCTTTGGTTCTTTTTTTTTGTACCGTGTACGCTCCCTTTTTTTTGGCTGTAGTTTTATTATTCTTTGAGAACTGCAAGAGAGAGAGAGAGTAACCGGAGAGGGTGCCCGGCGGGGGGGGAATGTGTGGTTTAGGGGGGAGGGGAGAAAGGAAAGGGGTTTTGCCCCGCGCTTTTTTCTAGTGGTGCCCCCCTTTTACACGGTGTCCGCTCGCACGCCCTCGTTCGCTGGCTCCGGGCTTTCGGGCGCCGCGGCTGCCGCCGGTGGCGCCGGCGCCGGCACTGGCGGCGGCGGCGCCAGTGCCGAGATCTCCTCCATCAGCCCCTGCACTGCCTTGCTCCCGCCCACGATCGCCGCCGCGCTCTTTTCTTGCGCCCGCGCGAAGTTCTGGTTCTGCACCGCCGTGGCGCGGTAGAAGGCCGCCGACTCCGCAAAGAAGTGCTGGACTACGCTCAGTGCCTCGCCGAACGCCTTGAGCTTCTTTTCCAGGCCCGCCGGCAACGACTCGGCGCGCGCCGACGACGACGACGACGACGAGGCCGCCTCCGCCGCCTTTTCTGATTCCTGGCAGCTCTCCACGTAGCGCGGCGGCAGCCAGTTAGGGTCCTGCGCCCGCTTGCGTACCACCTCCAGCAGGCCCGACGGTAGCAGGAAGCCCTTGGCCTGGCCCCGTTCGTCATAAATGCGGTTGCCGCAGTGCTCGATAGCGGCCAGATGTGGCACCAGGTCGGCCGCCAGCCCGAGGCTCACGAACGTGGCCAGCCCCGTCTGCAGCGCGACGTGGGGCAGGCCGTCCGCGGCGCCCTTGCCCGCGGGCGCGCGCAGCGTCATCATGACGTACAGGGCCTCGGCGGACGCCGTAATGAGCGGCTGCGGCGCCGAACGATGGAACGGGATAGCGGGCAGCACGATCAGCTGGCCCAGATCGCCCACGGTCAGCTCGCTGAACACGTCGCGGCCCAGGCTGTGCAGGTTGCGCGCCACGGGGTCGAACTTCTTGTGGTGGCCCGCCACTTCCTGGGGCGGGTGCCAGTGCAGGCCGCGCAACGCCTTCGAGGTGCCCACGCGCACTTGCTGCACGGCCTTGTCCTTGCCGAACACGCCGAGCGCCGCCAGGCTCTTGCTGTTCAGCGGCTTGCTCAGGCGCAGACGCGCGCTCCAGCCCCAGTTGCCACGGCTCCGTGTGCCGGCGGCCCCGGAGTTGTCGTTGTTGCCGGGCAGCCCCGGCTCCGTCATGTAGAACTTCTGCTTGGCCTGCAACTGCTGGGGCAGCGCGCGCGAGTCGTGCCGCACCGACCAGACCGCCTTCAGCAAAGCGCTGTGCTCCGCGAACTTGCCCGCTAAAGCGCCAGGCATCTTGATGAGCGACTCTATGTTGCGGTCTTCCCAGGGGTTGATCTGTTGCCCGGCCTGCAGCTGCGTGACGGCCGCCTGCAGGTCGGGGGCGCGTTTCTCTTCCGCCTCGTCCTCGGACGTCGACGCGGAGCTGTCGCCCCTGGCGGGCTTCGCCTTCTTCTTGGGCTTGGCGCCTTCTTCGGTCTTTCTTTTCTTCGCACTTCGGTCTTCTTCCGCTTTCTCTGGCTTCTTCTTGCTCTTCTTCTTGCTCTTCTTCTTGTTGTTGCTCTTCTGGTCGCTCTTCTTGTTGCTCCTCTGGCCATCCGCGCCGGCTTCGCGTCGCCCGCGTTTCTTGGACACTGCTTCGTCCCCGCTCTTCTCCTCCTCCTCCTCTTCCTCCTCGTCGTCGTCCGCGATAAACGACCCGTCGTCGTCGCTCTCTTGTGAGTCCTCCCCGCTGTCCAGCGACTCCTCCGAGTCGCTGCTCTCGTCGCTCCCGCCGGCCGCTTCCGAGTCCAAGTACTTGCTCATGGTTTGGGGTTTGTGTACCGTCTACGAGAGGCAAAAACAGGCACACAGCAACAACTGCTCTCACACGGCAGGACGAGCAAAACGGCGCAGAGGGGGGAATGTGTGTCGGGGGGGGGAGTGTGTGTGCGTGCGTGGGGATGGGGTGGGAAAGGAGAGAGGGGGGGGGGGGGGAGAGAGGCGTGGCACGCACTGCAAAGTGTCGATTCTGGAGACCGTGCGTGTCTCTCTCTTTGTTTCGCCCTTGCGCCTTCTCAGTTTGGGTAGGTAGGGGGGGGCCGCTGGGTGGACGTTAACAGGGGGGGGGGCCGGCTTGCGCTGTGCTACTTTCGTACGTGCAGGCCCCCCCCCTTTCTTTCTCTGCTCTTCTCGTGCAAAGGGTGGGGGGCCGCCGGAAAGCGAGGGGCGGGGGGCAAGGGGAAGAGGGGGGCCGCGTACTTTCGCAAGCGGCCCCCCTCCTCCTGTCTTCAGCGGCCCCTCCCCCCATTGTCATTTGTTGTCGTGCAGGAAGCGGCAAAGGAGGGGGGGGGGAAGTTCGTGTCAAGGAAAAGCTCAGGGCTCGAGCAAGATCTGCTTGCTGGCACGAGGCCACCATCGTTCGTCGAGACGTGTGGCGGCTGCGTGTGGTCTTGGAAACGGACCACCTACTCCTAAGTTTTTGTACTTTTTCTTGGCCTTCGTCTCCCATCCCTGTTCAAGTTCTTACACCGGAGTGCAGTTTGCTCACGCGCCGCGCTAATCTTTCGACTCAAGAGCCACAACCCGGGGAAAAATCGTGTTCATGAAAGAAAAAAACTGGTTTAATGAAGGCAGACGAAATCCTTTGCTAGTTTGTTGCACTTTTTTGACAACTATTGGCAGTGCAGCCAGCGCACTGCCACTTGTCTGACGCACTGGGGGGATCCAGCGTGCGCCTGCAACACACGGATAGTGAAGAAAGGCGGCACAGAAAAATGAGACTAACCTTCAGATGCAAATGAATATGAGCACAAACGACTTACATTACCTTTTTTGGGCGGCTGGTCCTTATTCATTTTGTCTTTGAAGTGTATTCTTTGGTACGAATGGTTTCCAGCCGACGTTTCTTGTTAGGACCCTGCGCCCGTCGCTCCTCCCGCTGCTTTTTTCTTGCCTTTTTGTAATTCGGCTTCAGGGCGCCCAATTCTTGATACCAACGACCTTGCAAATGAGCTTGCGCTGCGCCTTCAGCATCCGCTCGGTCGCACGCCTGATCTCCTTTCTGTCGGCCTTTGTCGCTTGCAGATCCACGACCTCCTCAATGCTCGCATCCAGCAGGGACAGGCCTCTATCGACGTGCCGTCATGTTCGGCCCTGGGCACCAGCTTCATATTACGAACGCCTGGTAGCTTGCCACGCCCGCGTTTCTCATTGTAGTGGTCGCCGCAGTTCTCCTTGTTAGGGGTCATCCAACACATCGTATCGGAGCAGCCAAACTTTGGCCCACAGTCTTGGCCAGGCATGTCCTTGTGCGTACTGCAATACTTGCAGAAATTGCACTTCTTATCATTTCTGAACACCTCGTACCCCGCCCTGCGCAACGCGGTGTCCCCGATGTCGTCGAACCTGACGAAGAACGAGCGTTGGTCGTTTTTCAGGAACTTGACAAAGCCGCCTCGAACTTGTCCCACGGAGTGAAGTAGCCAGTCTTTTTTTGCACGCGCCACTCGCTGCTGCCCTCGTGGATAAACTTGCTCAGCAGGTTTGTCTGGCACTGAATTGCCTTTTTATTTGCACGCAATTCCTCGGGCGCGACGTGCAGCCAAAAATCACAGCGGCCTTTTGCCTCGACCAAACGCCTGTAGCGCTTGATGCATCGCATGAGGATATAGGGCAGCTCCCTCTCAACGATGTCTTCCGCCAGCCGGGGCCTTTTCTCTTTGACTTCTTTGCGGAAAAACCACGCATGAGCTCGCTCGCCAAACTGGCCCTGGTTTTCCTTGTAATTAAGGACATGATTGCCAGCCCAGACCTGAGGCACGTTCCAAACGAAGTCGGTAACTCCGGTCTTGTACTTGCGCTCCACGGGCACCATTTCGCCCGAGACCATACGTTGCAGTAGGGACTGGTCCAGTGCCTTCTCGAAGCCGATCGGCATATTGTCCACCACCAAGAGCTCCTTCAGGTACACCCCCTGCAGGCCGAACTTGTCTTTGCTAGACATCGCCAGAGCGCCGATCTTGTGGCTAGGCTTCATGGCCCTCAGCACCTTGATAATCGTCCCCTTGTCTGTACGGCTATCGCCA
Organism: Paulinella micropora; assembly: GCA_019918135.1. Taxonomy (NCBI): domain Eukaryota; phylum Cercozoa; class Imbricatea; order Euglyphida; family Paulinellidae; genus Paulinella; species Paulinella micropora. The sequence continues at coordinate 21,099 of WBZZ01000880.1, read as the reverse complement.
ACCATGTATAGAAGCCCTGCCAGTCGTCATAGGCACAGACGGGGTATTGTACGCGGCCCAGGCTCACTTCCAGAAACTCCGCCATCTCCTCAGAAAGCTGGTACCGCAGCAGACCGGCCCACAGCGGGGTCAGCCACTCGTCAGGGTGATTCACCGACTCTTGTAGCTTGGCGATGTCCACTTCCACGTCGTAGAAATGATCGGTCAAGGGCGGCTTCTTGCCCGCTTCTGCCAGTTGCGCCCACGTGTAAAGGTTCAGCTCCTTGATGTCGAAGGTGCAGTTCCGGAAGCTTATCCAGTTGGACTGGTCCTTGCACAGGACAGGAAAACGAGGGTGATGGCCAGTCTTGCACCATTCCTCGAGAGACGACAGACGAGTCATCCGCTCGGTGTAATAGACAGAAGTAGCCAGGGCAGTCTTTACGTAGTCGACGAAGCTCGCATTGATCCTTGTGTAAACGCCGGGAATCGAGTCATGTGGCCGCAGGACCGCACCATCGAAGCGCACGTGCTTGTGCTTGCTGCCGTACAGGACGAGTTCGTGCATGCAGCGTTCCAAGTTGGTAGAGATCAAGTGGAGGCACCGAGGGCCGTAGAATATGTTCCAGTCTTCCTCCGTAGGCGAACAGTCACCAGCGTGGTAGTCCAGCTCGAAGCCGAACTCGGCCTTGATGTGCTGCTTGACGCGCCCGATCATCTCGTCGGTCATGATCCGCTCGCCGCCAGGTAGCTTGTGCACACCGATCTCGTCATGTTTCCACACCCCGACCCTGTACACGCACTTTCCCTGCTTGTCCTTGATAGAATGGAAAAAGTCGACGATGCCCTGCATGATCTTGCGTTCGTAGAGCTGCCACACGTACGCCATGAACGTGCCGTTCTTGTTGTGCTTCTTGTCCTCTCGGCCTTCCATGTTCTTCCAGAGAGGTTGAAACTCGGCCAGCCTCTGGAACTTGGGTACCACGTTGAGTCCAGACCTGCTTCCACGAACGTAGGGCAGCACAATCCAGCTCGCCATCGCCCAGCACAGCTGGCCGTTGATCACGCTCAGAAAACTTTGCTTGCCCCACTCGCGGCTGGTCTTGGTGTCATCCCTCCCAACCTCGGCCAGCAGTTCCTGGATCATGGCCTCGCGGCCTCCGTCCACAAAAAGCCTGACCATATCGGGTACAGCAATCTCGTTCTTTTCCATGAGCTGCAACAAAATAGTACAACAGGCGTTCTTGATGTCCAGCCACTCGTACAGCTCGCCCGCGACGAGACGGCAGATCCAACCGCTGGTCATGCCTACGGACTTGCCACTCCACAACCTGGATCCCTCGAACTTCTCGCTCTCAGTGTACTTGACTTCTGCAAACACCTGGCCCTTGTGCGCAGCAAGCAGGCTCTTCACAGCCCGCTCTTCGTTTGGCTCGAGTGCTTCAAGGGTAGAGATGTGCTCAAGGCGGAGGTAGTCTACTGACTGGTTCAACACCAGAGCAACTTTCCTCTCGTCATTGCCCTCCTTGTTCGACCTCTTCTTGGCTCGTGGAATTACCTGTACACAAGCATGTGTTGTTAGATTTAACTAGTCATTAAAAAAAGCATCTCAAAGAAGATGACCTGGCTTTGCTGCGCTGTGTTGCTGTCCATGGTTAGTCCAGTCCTCGTAAGACTAGACGAGGCCGCATCCCATCGATAGAGCACACTGCCGCCAAGAGCACCCGTGATTGCCAGCTCTGGCAGGTCCTCGATCCTCGACTCGGCGCCGGGACGCAAGTAGTTGCAGAAGAGCTTGGCACTGCGGGTTGCTACGCTGCCAATATAGGCTATCTTCTCCGCTGGCAAGAAGTCACTGAACGAGATGTTCACCAACCCAGGCATCATTACATAGTTGCGAGGGTGGTCCAAGCCCCCCAACTGCGCGGCACAATGTGATCCACGTGCCACTTAGGCGCGCCGGGCATAAAGTAGGGCGCCAGGCGCGCTTGCCATTTATTGGCCAAGATCCACTTTCGCGCCTGCCACGTGCTTACCAAACGTCTCTCGTTGGCCAGTGGCACTATCGTGCCCAGATAAATCGGGCGCAGACCCTGCAGGCGCGGATTGTTGGCCTTGGCTGCAATTGCTCTTAGCTTGTCTTGCAGTCTTTGCAACGTCTCCTTAGAATCCGCCAAGGCCAAGTCCTGTTCATCCTGCTTCTTCTTGTCGGCTGAAATTTCTTGTATGTTTCTATCCGCCCGTATTTCTTTGTAAGGAGGAGGATCTGACTCAGTGGTCGACACCTTGTTTTCCTCAAGATTCATGTTTGTGTTTCAGTAGACCCTTCTCTTTCTTGGTGTCTATTGAGAGGACGGCGGAGGGTTAAAAGGGGGGGGGAGGGGAGAAAGAGAGGGAAGAGGGGAAGTACGTAAAATGGGGGTGTGCGGGGAGTGTGGGGGGTGGGGGGGGGAGTCGACGAAAAGCCCCTGCACACCTTGTCAAGTGGGAGAGCTTTTTCGCGCGCCCCTACCTCCCCTGAAAATCCTTGCACCGAATTTTCCCGGCTCTGCCGGTACGCGGGACATTTTTTCTTGCTGCAAAGATGTCGGAGCACAAGGAATTCCGGCTGGCCCGGGCGTTGGTCCGGGGCCTGAAAAGGTATCTGGATCAGCGAAACGTAGGCCAGGAAGAGGCGCTGGAGGCCGAGAGGGACCTGGCAGAGCTCGCGTCGGCCGCGCTAGAAGTCACGAGCGGGCCCTGGCACAGCACGTTGCAGAATCTCGCGGACAAGGCCAACGCGGTCACCGACGGCGGCGAGGCCGAAACTATGTTCGTCGAGACCTGCGGCACCTGCGGCTGCGTCGTGGTGTCGGAAACGGACCACACACTACTGAGTTCGCGCCGGCGCGTCTTCTGGGTCGTGCCCGACAGCCGCCTAGACGCGACGACGAACAGGCACGCGTATTCGAATAAGCTGCAGTGCCGGCCCCACGGGAAGAAAAATATTATCGCTACCGAATGAACAAAAAAAGCGAACATCGTGCTATTAAAAAGTTTTTGTGCAAAAGAAAATAAAGGAAGGAACAACTTTTATTGCTTAACGTCCGGCTTTTTTGCCAAGCCCCCCTTTTCTCCGTTCAAAAGAGGGCTCCAACTAGAGCAAATTCCTCGGCTTGTATCCCTAAAGAGTTTACCACTCTTGGCAAAAAATGCATTAGTGCACAGGGTTGCCAACAGTTGCTGATGAGCTGGTCCGTTCCTTGGCTGGTCATAATTCTCTGTGATTGTGATCGTCCAGCCTTGGATGGCACAAGAAGAAGCTCCAGCCGAATCTGGCAAGTGCAACCGCCTTGCGGAGTCCTCGTATAAAATGTAATTTGTTGAGTTTGTTTACCAGCTCCAAGGTCTCCGGCTCTGCGCGCCCCCAACGAGATTGGCTTTGAAGCAAACGAGCCTTTTCCGTCGAGTATTGCAGTTTCATGTTGTTTCCGTTGTTTCACAAATGTAGAGCACATCTGCGACTATTTGATAGCTGGGCAGAATTTCGTAAAAAAGTTGTAGTAGGAGTTGCGGAACAATTCTTCAGGATTATGGGCGTTAAGCTGCCCTCACGTCTAGCAAGTCTGCCATTTACGGTGTCCAGTCTGGTTAGGGGACAAACGATGTAAACAGTGTACTTTTTCTGCTTGGCCAGCGAGCAGGCCCACAAGAGGCCTTGCAGTGCATCCCACCCCCTGCCGTACGCACCGGTCGTTTCTAACAAGATCCCTGCACCGAGTTCCATAGCCGCCTGCATCAGGGTATCATTCAGCTCGTCCAACCCCGTGTTTCTTTGCGGGCGGCAAAATAGGTTTGCGTCCTCTTGCGCGTAACATATTCGCTAAAGACGGCTGATTTGGCAAGCTCATAGCCTCGAGCTTTTCTCTCCTTTAATTCTGCTTCGATTTGGATCCAGTTCCGCACTTCCTCGCTGTGCATCTTGACCAGGTCATCGATGCTGCCGTTGTACCAGACTTTTGACGTCAGCGAGAGCTTTACCTTCTCCGAAGACTTCATTAAGAAACTTTTGGAGTACTTTGGATTTGCCAACTCCGGGGGGTCCGTACGTGACGATCAAGGTCTTGTTTCCTTTTTGCAGAGATTGGAAATCTTCGACGTGCGAAAGAATGTTGACCAGGTGCTGCGACTGTTTTGTTTCTGTCGCGGCTGTGTTTTGCATTCTTTTTTTTCTCTGCTTACAAAGCTTTGCCGCACCTTGTTTTAAAAAATAAAACGTAAAGCAAACAAAAAAAATTCTGAAACAACAGGCGGGAGAGGAAAAAAAAGGGGGGGCGGGAACGGAAAAGAGAGTGATTTGCAAGTGAGGTTGGATAGTGGCGAGAGGCAACAAACGGGAGGGAAAGAAGAGCGGGGGGGGGGGGGGTCTTTTGGGAGAACAAAAAATGTTGAAAAACCGTCGAAATATTCTATCTAGAATATTGCCGTCTACTTTTTTTGGCTACTTACACCTCGAATTGTTCACGCGCATGATTGCCTCTCCTGAACTAGAAAATAAAGTAAAAAACTTTTTTTTAAAAATACGATTTGGACAAAGAGAGGAAAGCCTAAGCTTTTGAATTGGGTTGGAAACTTCCTGGCCGCGTTTTTCTCTGGTTTTTGTTTATTGAGCCAACCGGCGCCGTTTGTTGGCGACAATCTTGAGCTCGCGGTCGATGAATTGCTCCCGCTTGTCCACCGTGAGCACAAAGTCCGGAGTACTATTATCCACCACCTGCCTTAGGCACGCGCTGAGGAGGAGGAGGTAGCCCGGGGTGCGATGGACCCGCGCTTGGAGCTCGTGGCTCAGGGGCCGCAGCAGGCCCTCTACAGCGGCCCGGCCGTTGCGCACTTTCTCGTACCCCCTGAATTCTCGTGGCTGGTTCTTGGCCGACGGGTCGTAGTCTACAAATTCGTCCTTGAACAAATGTGCTGCACAAAGACTCTTGGCCCGCATTTCTAGTAGGATTAACTCTAGCTGCTGCTGCGTAGGGTCGGCGCCCAAGGAACCTGTCAGAGGGTCTGGCTGCGGGAGCGCGTCGATCATTATTAGTGTATCGCGGGCTATTGTCCAGGCCTTGCAGATCTGGCGCTGGGCCGCCGGACAGATTTGGTGCTCTGTCCGCGCGGCGGGCCCAGTAGTCTCGTTGCTTTCAGCAGCCGAAGGCGCGTCTTCGTCTGAATCCGAAGACGCGTCTTCGTCGGACAGGTCGGGCACACGGAACATGTCCAGGAACTTGACACCCAGACGTTCGTGCAGCGCGACCAGAGAGCTGAATGACGGGACGCGGGGCGAGGCCGGCTGGGGCTGGACAAACCAGTAGTGGCTGGCCTCCGTGCACACCAGGACAGCACCTAGCTCGTGCAGGCGAGCTGGCTCAACGGTGCCGCTCGGGCCGAGGACGCGGGACATGAACTCCGCTGGCGTCAGGCGGAGCTCCACCACCTGCTGCAAATGGCTGGTATCACCGACTAGCAATCCGCTCATGAGGGGACAATCCCTGGCCAGAGCGTTGTCGAGGGGCGCGGCACACAGGCCCCGCAAACGATTTTCCGCCCGGGCAGGCGACAGATCTTGTAGTGTTTCGGCCAGCCGCGCGGACGAAAGGTGCAGGAACATGGCCTTGGTAGGTAGCCGCAGCAGAAAAGACTGGAACATGCAGCGGGCCTGGGCAAAGGCTATGATCTTGGACCACAAGCGCTTGTGTCCCGGCCCAAGCTCGCTCTCGAACTCGTCAAACCACACGTGCGGCGACACTCGGTCCCTGCTGATTGGTTCGGCGCCCGCGTTCAGCACGACTTCAACGCAAGCCCCGCTCGTGACTCCAGGACGTCGCGCAGGCTTGGCAGCGACTTGATCTCCGTGGATCTCAAGCAGGGCGGATTGGAAGTGGGAGCAGCAACGTCGGAAGGCAGGGATTCGCTCATTCGTTGTTTTTTCCTGTAAGCAGGAAGAAAGAAAACCAGCCCAAATCGGTGTGTAAATGTCTTAGGTGCAGCAAGGCGTGATGTTTGCTCAATGTGTAAGTTTCTTTTTCGTTGGACAGTTAAACTCGCGCACACAACTAGAAATAACAAAGAGATAGATGGACAGATAGAAAAATAGAAAGGGGAGATCGCATAACTCTCTGCAGATACACATAACGCATGGATACATTACACGCACCTCCACACACACATACACAAACCAGTCACATACACACACAACTCTTGGTGTACACGTTCAGCAAAAGAAACACACACACACACACAATTCTCTGTGTACACGTTCAGCCCAAGAAACACGCACGGAGTAACACACACACATACACACGCAACTTTCTGTTTGTATACGACGACAGATAGCAAAGTCATTTCACGTGAGTGTGAATATGGTCACCAATATGAGAGAGAGAGAGGGAGAGGGAGGAGGGGCCGATCGTTGGTTACTACGATGCCATTGGGCAAACCCAATGTTGGCAGCATTGGACACATCGTTGGGCAAACCCAATGTTGGCAGCATTGGGCAAACCCAATGTTGACAGCATTGGGCGACTTTAATGTGTTGCGTACAAAAGGGGGGGGCCCGACAGCTCGATTCATTGGGTTTGCCCAATGCTGCCAACATTGAGTTTGCCCAATGATGTCGTAGCTGTCGGGCCCCCCTCTAACCACGACGCCGACATCATTGGGCAAACCCAATGTTGGCAGCATTGGGCAAACCCAATGTTGGCAGCATTGGGCAACTTCAATCGGTTGCGTACAAAAGGGGAGGGGCCCGACAGCCACGATGCCGACATCATTGGGCAAACCCAATGTTGGCAGCATTGGGCGACTTTAATGGGTTGCGTACAGCTACGATGCCAACATCATTGGGAAAACCCAATGTTGGCAGCATTGGGCGGCTTTAATGGGCTTTTTGCTCAATGTTGGTCACTGTGAAATGTTTCGGCCCTTCCCTTTGACGTGCGAAGATGATATATATTTCACAACCCTTTTTAACACAACACAACAAAGCAGTGACTCATACACATAAAGCTTTATACGCCTACAACACACACAGTTACATACGCGTACAGACAGTCACACACACAGTCACACACACATATACACACACGCACAAACATACACAAACACCTGCACAGTCACACACAGACACACACACAGTCACACAGACAGTCACACACAGACAGTCACGCACACAATCACACACATAAACGAAATTGACGACGCACATGTTTACAAATGGAGGAAAGGGTTTTTTTGTGTTATGCTTTGTACATTTTTTTTCAAGACTGCTGATATTATTCTTCTTCTTTGTGTGTAAGCGGTATGTCTTGTCTTGGAGCAGCGAGCTCGACCGACGACGGAACGAAAAACGCTGCGCGACCGAACAAAAGACAGAAGCGTGCACACGGTCGTTCTTCCTTGTTGGATCTGCTCGAGCTGCTGGAGGGCAGCACACTAGAATTGCTCATCTCGTACTCGCCGTCTTCCTTGGCCGCGCTAGGCACGACCTGCAAGCGTTTAGAGTCCTCCTTGCTGCCCTTAGCCACCATAGCTAAGCAAGGCGAACTCCGCGCGGTGCAAAAGACACTTGTCCAACAGATCGAACAAGTGACCCTGGGAAGGGGTTTTGAGAAGTATGGGATCACCGGCGCAGTTCCCTACCATTACTACGAAAACGGAGAAGAGTTGGATGCGCACGGCCTGCTGAAAATTGACGTGGGCAGACGCTACGGCGAATCTGTACCCGTTAGTACGCGCTTGGAGTTGTACTGCAAACACACGATCCGGACCGGCAAAACAGTGATGGAACTCAGCTTGTCGCTGGACCAAAGAAGTCACAAGTGCGAACACCAATTCCTCAGGCATCTGCCACTGGACGGCATTATATCACAGCAGCGGCCAAATCGCAGAAGCCGTCCAGAAAATCGTTTCGTTGCCGATGCTGAATTTGTTTGCCTACAGAGCTGAACGAGATTGCACCGTGAAGTGGGAAGAGCTGCTCGAGATAGGTGTAAAGACTCCTGTCCAACGCAAGTGGCTCAGCGGAAGTCCCAAGGGAGTCTGTGCTGATTGCAGTGACTCGTGACTAGAAGCGACCAAAAACACACGGAGTAGGGATTCTGTTGCGCGTCGTCAGGAGATTCTAGTCTTTTTTTTTAGTTTCGGCGGGCGTCCTTCCTGCCTGTTCAGAGTTTTAAGAAAAAAGAATTCCTGGCGAGCAGATTTTCCTGTTTTTTTTATATTAAAAGCCATGTTTTTTCTGCAAGCGTCCTACTATTTAGGACGGCTCCGGCATTTTCGACTGCGCGCCGGCCTGTAATTTCACGCTGGCTAGCACTAGGCTCTGGTATTTTCTAAAGCTATTCTCGTCTATCTCTCGCACTGTCCCGTCGTCGTTCTCGCGCAGCAGGCCCTGCGTCACCAGGTGGTACAGCAGCGCCTGGTTCGTGCGCATAGCGTTCTTTCTGAAAACCTCCGGGGGCATGGCGCGGTGGCTCACGATGTGCAACCGTATGCTGCTCAGCAGCCAGTGCTGGTTGCACTCTTCCTGCCAGCGCCGCCGGTACCACTGCTGCACACACCGCAGCACTACTAGTGGGCTCCTGTCACCCCACTCGTCGAATAAGCTCTGCAAGTGCGCAAAGTCTCTGTTGTCGCATTGTCCTCTGGGCAAGAACTGGCACGCGAAGCAGAAAGATTCGTCCGCGCCGGGTTCTGCTGGGCGTCCTCCCGCTCGGCCTCCGCTAGTCCCGGGTAAAGGCTCAGCGGGCGCATCGGCTCTGGCGGCGCGTTCGCATCTCCGGCCCCGTCGTAGTCGTTGTAATTCTGCCACCGCGGGGGTGACGAGTTCGCTCCGTGCTTCGTGCTGCGCGGCGCGAACGGGCCCGTGTACCTGTCGTCGTCATCGTCGGCCGCCCCGTCATTGCCGCGGAATTCGAAGGGCACCAGCGCGGACGCCACGTGTTCCATTCCGAATGTAATGTGAGTAGAACGGCTTTTTACAAAGTAAGCCACCCAAGCAAAAAAAGAATTCGGTGTGTTGGCAAAAGTGGGAAGGGGCAAAGGCGCGCGACCGCCTTTCTTTTGCTACGGGACTCCCTACCACTCTTTTTTTCTTACACAGCTTTTTCCCCTCCCACTCTCACCCACCTTTCGATTGCTACCATTTTGTCATCTCTTTTCGGGGGGCAGCACGGCGGGCGGGAAATGTTTGGTAGCTTAAAATGTATTCCCGCCCGCCCCCCTCTCGCCGTTCTCTCCCCTCCCCCACTCTCGCCGGGGCATTACGAAAAGTGCAAGCACGCACGGGAAACGGCGAGAGGGGGGGGGAAGTTTTTGGAGAAAGAGAGAGAGGCCCGTTTGTCACTTCTTCTGTTTTTTGTGTCCGAGAGCGGCGCCGCATTGCTTGCAGTGTGCGACCACATCCTGGGCAAAACCAGCTGCTAGCACGCCCGGCAGGCCATCACGTACCCCAATAGCGCTCGCTATCTGCTGGACGACGCCTGGCTCGCGGACACCGTACAAACCTGGCGAGGCCGCCCAGATATCCCGCAGTAGCTCTTGGAGCTGCCCAACCACGCCTTGCACTTGTGCCGACGCGGTGGACAGGTTTTTGAGCAGGGCAATGAGCACTCTCGTCCGGTAGTAACCGAGCCATTGAAACCGCGCTAGCAAAGTGCCGCGAATTTCCAACTCTTGCAGCCAGGCACCTGGGATGTCTGCCGCTCGTAGCAGCGGACTTAGCTCCTCTGGCCAAATCGTAAGTCTGGTAGAAAGTATTTCTTTGTGATCGGCCTCGACGAACAGGGGGCGGTGCCCCGCAAATCGCAATTCTTGGTCTAACTCCATCACGGCCTCAACTACGCTCTTGGTCGACAAGTACCTGGGTTCCTCCGTAATTAGTGTAGTCAAGGCTCGCAAGAGCAGATGACATTTTTGTTGGTTATTGGAGGAGGAAGGCCTCCTGCTTGTGGCGGGTCCCCACACAAGTCTTTTTGCCATTGGTACACCACCACCACTTGCCGGGAATGGACCACCTGTAGGATAAGGCCAGCTGACACGCAACGTAACATGGCATTGAGCGTCGACCACTTCGTCCTTACGATTGTACTTTATTCGCTTGGTGAGATACGTAGTTACTTCGTCCCCGTTTTCCTCGGTTGTCAAGCGCCGATCTTCGTTCGTCAGGGTATGCAGACACATCATTTTGTTTTCTATTCTGGCTTCTAGCCATTCGGCTAGCATGTTGGGGTCCTTGGTGGTCATCCTCGTTTCGTTCAGTGACAATAAATCAGGCATAAGACATAGCTTGGGAGATCTTTCCCGGCTGAGCGTCTCAACCCCGATCGCTTGTCCGATCGCGGCTAGCCCCATCCGCACGGTACTCGCGGGCACTTGGTGCTTGTGCTTCGCTGATACAACTCGTGGTTTCTGCCAGACAGCTCCTTTCTTCTGCTCTGCCGCCTTCAGCTCGTACAACTTCACCGTGACCTCCACAATCTCGCTGTCGGTAGCCATGCGCTGGTTTCGCCACTTTTCTATTGTAACTTTGCTTCTTAGACATTTCTAAGAGCTAACAAGATTTTTCTTTCTGAACGAGAAAAAGAAGGGACCTAAAGAGCAAAAAGAGCAAGAGAAAGAAAGGCGGGGAGGGGGGGCACGTCATTGCCGCGGAACAGCGCGTACGCCACGTGTTCCATTCCGAATACGGTGTGGAACGGCTTTTACAAAGTAAGCCACCCAAGCAAAAAAGAATTCGGTGTGTTGGCAAAAGTGGGAAGGGGGGGAAAGGCGCGCGGCCGCCCTTCTTTTTCGCAAGGGTGTTTTGCTCCTTTTTTTTTACCTGTTCTCCCTTCCCTCCCTTGTTTGGCCAGCCCCCGCCATTTTTTGTACAGGTCCGGCCCCCCCCCTCACCCACTCTCTCTCTCTTGCTAGAGGGGCGGCGGTGAAGGTTGGCGGGGGGGGGGGGGAAACGTAGCTTGTCGGCAAAGCTGTTTTTCCCGCACTCAGGCCAACAGAAACGAAGCAGGACAAGAAAAAAGGAATGACCAAAACGGAGTGCATGTTAGTCGTAGCCTTTGCGGTGTTTTGGATGATTGCGGGACTAATAGGACTAATAGTGGCGTTTATAGAGAAGCAGGTAAAATCTGATTCGCGAGACCAGTGTGATCTCAGCTTCTCGAATCTAACCCGCTTGGTGGGTTCAGCCTTGTTGTATGACGAGAGATCTTGCCAGTGTCTGAGCGTGGTGCCCGAGGGGAACGAGTCGGAACCTGCCTGGCTAGGGCTGCGGATGCAGGAATGCAGCACCGCCAATGCTACACTGCAAACCTTTGGACTTTTCAACGTCTCGAATTTCAGTAGCTGCGTCATGTCCCAAAAGAAGCAGGACGAACTCTTTGACGACGGATCTATCTGCTTTTGTACAATCATCCTGCAAGTGTAAATAAGTACGGGCTTGCGCCAGGCGCACCCGACACCGACTGCGGGGGTGCCTGGTGATGAAGCAAATCAACGACTCAAACCATTCAGCTCTTGGCTGGTGGATCGCCTACGAAGAACGCGACAATTCCTCCTCGATCTACGGCAAATGCATTCTGGTGCAACATCCCATTGCCCAGGGGATGAAGTACACATATGCCAACATATATAACAACGAGATCCGGGTGAGCAACCTTTCTTCCACGGCGCCGACCAAGGCCACTTTCCGGTTGCTGGACCCTTCTTTGTTGCCCAACAAAGGTCTTTAATAAACTTTGTCTGCCTCACTCTTCGAGGCGAGCCCCGTTGTGTGGGGGGGGGGGGAAAGGGCGTCATGTGGCACCGCGCGCGTTACTTCTTTTCTGTAAATCGATCCTGCGTATTCACGAAGGTCTCTCAGCCAGGCTCGCCTCATGCTCTTTTTAATATTGGCGGGTCGTCTTTCCAAGCCGCCCCCGTCGTGCAGAATATCGCGCAGCAGCAGCGCCAGGTCAGGCTCTAGCCGCGGCCTGGCACTGGTCACCAAGAATTTCAGGTCGTCTTCTGTCAGCCGCAGCAACCCGCGCGATCGCGGTATTGCAAGGTGCGCAGCACCGTGGCCAGCGCGGGCCCCTGCACGCCCTGCGCCTCGAGCTCCGTCCGCAGCCAGCGCTGGGCCTCTGCTCGCGCAGGGGCTATTGTTGCCGCGATCGGCGAACGTTGCGCGGCTACTGCTACTACAGACGGTAGTACTAGGCCCTTGGGCTCCGGCGGTAGGCCCTTGGGCTCCTCGGTCCGTGCCGCCCAGCCGGCCAACAAGCCCTGGAAGCCGGGTGAGGAATTTGCTGTCGCCATCCCACAGTCCAATAAAACAAAGATATAGCTAAGCTCTTGAAAGACAGGGTGTTGTTTCCCTCCCGCCCGGCAGTTTCCCCCCCCTGCAATATCAAGAAGAAAAAGCCCCGACACAAAACCCCCCCCCGGCCAGCCCCCCCCCCCCCGCGCAGTTTGCTAGTTGGGTTTTTTTTATGTTTCAAGCGAGCGGCCCCCCCCCTCCCGCAGCTACTTTGGCCACAATTCTCCGCCTTGCCCCCCACTCTCTAAATCCGCACGTTGTTTTTTTTTACTGAGAACCAAAACTGAGTTGCGTATTGAAAGGTTTACACAAGGTACTTCACTGGCAGGCCCCTGGCCAAGAAGAAGGCCTCGGCCTGCGCGTCGCCATTTCGTGCTTGCCTGAGCGTTTCTGTACGCAACGAATGTTCCTGACTGTCTTTGGTCACCAGCCCGCGCGGCTCATCGAGCGAATACAGAAACACGTCATGTCCCAGAACTTCTTCGCCCAGCGTAGTCTCGAGCTCCAGGTCTCTAGCCAAGTCCGCGTCATCTTCGTTGCCAGCCACTTGCGCAAAGAATTTGTTCTTGGCCACGAGGTACAGGAAAAAATGCGCGAGAGGCAGATCCGTGGAATTTTGGGTCCGACGTGGAAGCCTCCTGCACACTATCCGCACGATCTCGCTATAGATTTGGGTACCGTTGACCGCTTGAAACGAGCTAAGGCACCAGGCGCGGGGCGCAAGATTTCCGCGACCGCCTGCCGCAGCGCTTCGATTGCTTCGTCATTGGCTTGCTGCCAGACTTCAGGCTCGATCTCCTCTTCTGGTTCCTCTGTGTTCAGGTACTGGTCGCGCACGTTCTTGGTATAGGATGTGATAGCACGAGCTAGCCGTTCAACGAAAACTCTAGCTTGTCCAGTCATCAGCCGAGACCAACGCGGGTCTCCCTTGCAGGTCGAGCCAGGCGGGTAGTCGTTGCTGTTGCTCTCGCTAGCATCCTCCGCCGAGAACACTGGCACCGCGCCCAACAACAGCTTGCGGCGCTTGGCAGCCTTCTCTTCCTGCAAACTCGTGATGAGTTGCTGCTGCTTCAAGGCCACGTCCGCCAGCGCCAGCCGAGCAGACTGCTCCCGAGCCGAGCTGTCTGCTCCTCGAGCCGAGCTGTCTGCTGCTCGATGATCCTCGAGTTGGCCTCGAGCAGCTTATCTTTCATCTCCACCATCGTGCCCAGCTGCGCGACCATGGTCTTCAGGGCTACCGTGTTCGAGTCGCCAAAGCCAGCCAGGCCTGCGCGCATCAGATCGCGGACGTCTGTGGGCAGCTCTTGCCTGCGTACTGGCAAGGCTTTCTCCAGTGCCTCGTCGCCCGCCGCAGCTCGAGTTGCGATCCTGGCCATTTCTTCGCGCAGCTTCTTGCATCTCGGGTGCTCGAGGTGACTCAAAATTGTCAGCAGGCCCTTGAAGGTCGTACACTGTACAGCCCGGCCCTCGCCCTCCTTGACCTCCTGCGCCGGTGCCACCTCACGCTCGTCGGCCCGTGCGGCCCGCCGTGGAAACGCGAAAAAACTTCACGGGAAAATCAAACGTATTTTCCTGGTGGCACTCCTGACCACTATTTGTCTGGGCACCGATGGGTCGCCGGGCGGGCCGGCCTAACTTTAGTGCCACCTTGAGCCACTTTTTTCTGGCAGAATTTTCAGAACAGTCCGTAAAGACGCAAATGGCATCGGAAATGCAAAAGAAGCCGTCCTGACTGCGCCGGATGTTGGCGAAATCTGCTGGTCCCATGCCCATGAGCAATTGAGCTTCTTACAAGACATTAGTGGGGTCCTCTGCTCCTATCGAGCTGGTTCCGTCAGGGGGCGCCGCCACGGTCGCCACGGAGGCAGTTGCAGCGGGAACTAGTTCTGTCTGCATGCAGCGGTCTGGCTTTGTGTTTTTGTTGCCACGCCTTTTTTATGAGTTGGACTGGTTTTGTAGGTGATTCTTTTTTTTCTCTATGCGCATTCCCCTTTGCAATTCCCCCTTCCCCGGCCCTCGCTCAGACTCTTTCAGCTCCTTCCCGCCTGTCGCCCCCCCCCCTTTTCTGTTTCTGTGGCAGGCAGAGTACGGACGGGAGGGAGGGGGGGGGGAACAAAAAGGGTAGCCAATGTGACGGAGGGGGGGGCCGGGCGGGGAAAAAAAGAAGATTCCCGTCGGCAGGAGTCCCGTTCCTCTACAGCGGTCTAACCCCGCCCGCGCGTGAAAGGCCGAGTTTGCCGTTTCGTGCTTGCCTAAGCCTTTCTGTACGCAAAACCAAAACTCGGGACATGTCGACGGCAAGACAGAGGCCTAAAAAAATCTGAAGGGATTGTAAAAGGGGCCAAGAGAGTTCTTTTTCAAAGAAAATAGTTTATTTAATTAGCAGCTGACAACCGTCTGTAGACGCATTTCTTTGCTTCTCTTGTTGCAGGGACTTAGTTCTAATTCATTTTTTTCAGCGCCTGGTCGACAAAATGTCTACATTTCCTCTAGATCATCCAGTGTTATTTCTCTTGCATACTTCTTTTTGATGTACTTGGCAAAAAGAATGGAGGTGCGTGCTGCTGTCGACCTGCAAACACATAGCAGGCTGAGCATTAGCCAACAAAAAAAGAGGTATACAAGCGAACTAGTTACCAATGTACTGGGCCTTGGCCGGCATCCACCACGATGCAAATTTTTGATTGAAGATCTCGGGCATCAGCGCGTAGTTTCGCGGGTGGTCGGCTCCGCCCAGCGAGTCTGGAATAATATGATCGATGTGGAACGGAATCTTGCGCACACCGTCCTTGTCGAAATATTCACGAAAGTAGATGCTGGTGCGGTGCGCAAAGACCCAGGCACGCACTTGTGCCCTCGTCATGAAATGTTTGGTGTTGGTCAGCGGCTTGATAAAGCCGAGGTACACGGGCTCGGGTTCGATCTCGTGCGCTGGGTGAATCTTGCGCATCTCCGTAATCATCTGCTCCAAGTACTTCTTGCCGTTGGAAGGCGTGATGTCGCTGCCATTCCAATCGATTTCCTGTGGCTTAGGCGTGCTTACGTGTGGCTGCGGCAAAGCCACGGGCTTGGGAGGGCTTGCAACAGGTTTGATTATTGCTTGTGGCGGCGATAGCTTAGTACAATTTGCCGCAGGCTCCTGCGCAAGCTCGGACGGATGTTTGAATCCTGGCTGTTGTACTGGTTGTAATTTTTCTGGCACAGCTGTGCCATCAAGCAACACCGCGGGCTTGGGTTTGCCCTCGGTAGTTGTGCTCGTAGCTTGTGGCGCCGACAACTTGAGGCGCTTTGCCACAGGTTCCTCAACAAGCTTGGACCTTTCTGGCTGCTGCTGGGATCCTGCCCGTTGAACCTTTGTATTAGGTTTACATTCCTTTCTGAGTGACGCCGATAAGGATGCAGCGAGCGATGTTGCGAAAACAGCGTTCCCGGCTGTTGCGCGGAGTGCTAGTTCGATCATTGCAGCACGAAGTTCCTTCGAACGTACATGATCCAGATGGGTTAGGATTATTAGTAAATTGTTAGCCGTTACACACTGTGCCGCCCTTTCTCTTCCCTTCTTCACCTCCACTGCCTTGTGTGGAGAGCAGTGACTGATTCCTTTGGCCCGACGGGGAAAAGCAAAATACTTTACTTCCATATGTTGAGCTGCCTCCGTTCCGGAAATTCTTAGTGCCACCTGTGACCACTTTTTTCTGGCGGAAGTTTCAGAACAGTCCGTGAAGGCGCAAATTGCATCGGAAATGCAAAAGAAACCGTCCTGACTGCGTCGGATGTTGGCGAAATCTGCTGGTTTCATGCACATAAACAATTGAGCTTCTTGCAAAACATTAGTGGGTCCCGCCCGACTGTGCTGGCTTCGCCAGGGGGCGCCGCCACGGAAGCCACGGTGGTAGGTGCAGCAGCGGGAACTAGTTCTGTCTGCATGCAGACCGTGGGTTTTGTTTTTTTGTGCCACGCCTTTTTATGAGTTGGTCTGGTTTTGTAGGCGATTCTTTTTTTTGGACCCCTTTATGCGCATTCCCCCTCTTACAACTTCCCCCCCCCCCCCGGCCTTCGCTCTTGCCGGTCGCCTCCACCCTTACCCAATCCCTGCAAACATGGGGAAGGGGGGGGGCCATGAACAAAATTCCAAAAAAAAATTGCTACCAACTCTCGAGCTAGGCGGGGGGGGGGGGGGGGAGAAGGTACCGGAAAAAAAAGAGGGGGGGGGGGGGAAAGGCAGGTAAATTTCGACGGGGGGAAAACTGCCGGGCGGGGGGGAACGTCTCCCACTTCCTATCTTTTTTTTTGCCTGACCTTTTTTTCAGCTTTCTGAGCCGGCCGGCCGTTCTGCTTTTTTTTGAGGAAAAAGGAGCACGCCAAGAAGAAAAACCAACCGAACGCCTTCAGCGATAAGAGGGAGAAGACCCGAAGTGCGGCGGCGGAGAAATTTGACCGAGCAGGGCGGGGCTCCTCTGCTGGCAGAGGAGCCCCGCTCTAGCTCTACAGCAGTCGGCCGCCGGCGTTTCAGGTTCTTATTTTCGACAACGCCGCCGGCGCGCGCCGCGGCGGTCGACCCGCCCCTACCGCCGGCGCCAGCTGAGGAAGCAGAAGCGGAGATTGGCGAGGAGGATCTGGCTGCGTGGCGCAGCTGTAGATCGTTTGTCTCACGGGGGCGTTTCTTTCCAGACCAACATCAGGTCGGTGGTGTCGATGTACGTGGAGTGGCTGTGCGCGGCGCGGGGCCTGCGCACGGACGACGCGATGCTGGCGTCTCAGCTGAGCCTGTGTTTTGTGCTCGGCCGTTGGGACTGGATCGACTTAAGGTTGCGCCTGTGCGAGGTGTTGGCGCAAGACACGGACGAGCCGCTGGTGCCCGTGGAGTGGACACAAATTCCAGCAATCTGCAGTGGGAGCACGACGCGCGGCCGCGCAGGGCGCTGGTCTCGCGGCTGGCCGAGTACGTGGAGGCGGAGCTGGCGTGGGACAGCGGCCGCGTGAGCAAGCAGGGCTGCGCGAGGCGTGCGTGGAGCTGCTGCTGCGCTGGCACGTGCAGAACGAGGTGGTGAGACGCCACGGCCCGAGCACGGGACGCACTCGCACCACCGTTTGTTCGCTGCGGCATTTGCCAGGCTAGCGGCTGAAGTAGCGAACGTCGCGCCCGAGGCGTGGGGCCCGTGCTGAGCGCGGCGCTGCCCGCTTTTGTGCCGGGCGAACACTGCTACGCGGCGCCCGGCACCACCATGTCGTCAATAGCGGCCGCCCTGGACGAGGCGAAGCACGCGCGGACGCTGCGGCTGGACCCGCTGGTGCCGGTGCACTTGTTTTTTTACCTGGCGTGGCCCGCGCTGCTGGACCACCATTTGGGCGCGGGGCGGGGGCTGCAGCTGAGGACGGCGATGCGGCCCGCGGCGGACCAGGAATTGCTGACGAGGATCTTTTTGCACCGCGTGCTGGCGGCGCTGCGCGGCGGGCGGTCGCTGCAGGTGTTCGCGGCCATCGACGCCGCTCTGAAGGAGTGGCAGCAGATCTGGGGCCAGCGGCCCGCCGAGGCAACGGGCGCGGCGGGCAGACAGACTGCGAGGAACGAACGGAAAGAGTGAGACCATAGAGGCCCCCCCCCCCCAAAGAAAAAAAAGGGGGAGGTGGCGGGCAAAGGTACATGGGAAAAAAAAGAGAGCGAGAAGGGTGAAACAACCGAAAAAAAAAAACATCTATCTGTATCTATTATTTTTGTTTCTGCCAGTCTATTTGTGTGTGTGGGGGGGGGGAGGAGAGGGAAAAGGCTGGTGCACAAACGATTCGGGGGGGGGGTGTGGCGCGCAGTCTGATTGGAAAAAGGTGGGGGCAAGGCTCTTTTTTTTTCTCTTTTGCACTTCATTGACACACACAGATCGAAAATTAAAAAAATTTAGGCAATAAAAAAAATGATTGTTAAAAGAAAGCCAGAACAAGAGAGAACAGTGCAGAAGCAATGGCGGAGGAAGACGGCGAGGAGTTGCTGGCGGGCGCGGAGCCCGGAGTAAACGATTTTAAGGGGCTGGCCGCGATCGACCTGCGCGGCGACGAGTCGTCGTCCGAGTCGGGCGAAGACGACAACCCCCGGATAATAGTAGAGGAGGAGGAGGATGGCGAGCTACAGAGGCAGCTGACGAGATTCAAGCAGTTCTTGGAGCTCAGGTGGAACCCCGAACGCACGGGCCCGATCCCGAGCAAGAGCACAATAGCGAACCACCTCCGGCACGTGCGCAGGTTCGCGGAGTTTGCGCGCGAGCATAACATCGCAGGCTGGTGGACGCGCTGGGCAAGGCCGCGCTGCTGTCGGAGTTCGCCGCGACCGGTGCGGGGCGTACCAAGATCATGTCGAGCACGGTGGGCTCGTACCTGGGCAGCCTGACGCAGCTGTCGGACTTTCTGCGACCGGCGCGCGGCGTACTAGCGTGGCAACAGACGTCGCGGTGGCTGGCGAACCTGTCGCGGCAGGCGCAGCAGTACGCGCGGATCGAGCGGGTGTACGGCGTCGGGCGGGAGGAGTCGGACTGGACGATGTGGGACCTGCAGCCATTCCGCGTGGCGGCGCTGGCCGAGTACTTTGCGCACTACGACGAGGACGTGAAGCACCGTCTTGTGACGCGCGCCAATTACGCCAATGTGAGGGAGGGCTGGCTGCGCGCGTTGCGGGCGGCGCTGCTGTGCCTGTTGCTGACGCCGCCGGTGCCGCGGCCGGGCATCCTGGTGAACTTGCACCTGAACAGCTCGCTGCTGCGCGAGGAAAAGGAGCCGCGGCGCTGGGTGATCAATCTGCAGGACGCGACGTCGCTGAGCGTGCAGAAGAACAAGACCCGCGCGATGTACGGCGGCCAGCTGCTGCCGCTCGGCCGGCAGCCCTGGCCAACCGACGAGCTGCCGGTCGGCGGCCCGGCGGGCTTCGTGCGCCGGGGCGGCCGGAGCTCGGCGCTGGACTTTGTGCTGCTGGACCTGCGGGAGCGCGTGGTGCCCGCCGTGGTCGGCGGCACGCAGCACAGGCCGCTGTTCCCGCACAAGGCGAGCTACAAACGCTACGAGGGGTGGAGGAACAGCAGGAACAACTCGTCGCTGGCCGAGAGAGCGAGGTCCGGCTTTGTGCGCGACGCGTACCTACAGCTGGGAGAAAAGATGTGGGTGAACAACCAGCGGCCGGCCCGCTGCCGCGTTCGGGGCTGGGCTAACCTGCTGACGTTCAAGAGCAGCCGCAAGCCGGCAGAGACCATGGTGCGCGAGCTGGAGCAGTTCGAGGTGTTTACCGCGCTGGGCGGCGGGCCGCCGCCCTGGGGGGCGGCGGGCTCGGGCGGCGCGCACCTGACGGTGTTTGCGGGGGCCGGGCAGCACAGCCTGGACACGGTGAACTCGGAGTACCTGCTGCCGGGCCACCGCCGCCGCAAGGTGGCGGAGCAGGCGCAGTGGATCGAGGGGATGCTGAATGAGCGGAACTGGCACGCACACGTCGACGACCACGACGCCGTGCAGGTGTACGTGTCGCCCAGGGCCAGCGAGTTTACCAGGCGCTTCTCGGAGGAGGGGCCGCGCCTGGAGCCCTTGTCGCCGGAAGAAGAGAAGCTGCGGCAGCAAAGGAGGTGGAGGGTGCGGGAAATGCGCGGCGCGGACTTTATTCACCCTGCGCCGGCGGCGTTCAACAACACGGCCGAGGAGGGGTTGGCGCCAGGCCTCGAGCTGCTGGGCTTCCAGCACGTGGCGCATGCGTCAAAACGCGAGGTCAGTGCGTTCTGGAAACGGCACGAGCCTGCAAAAGCCTCGCACCGCTGGCACGTGTACAACAGCCACTTGTCAATAGCGGATTGCAAGAACAGGTACAACAACGATTGGCAGGAGGTGGCACGCCTGGGGTTTTTTTCGGCTAGAAATAGCCATATCTATTGCCTGCCGCCCCACGAAGGAGAACCGGAGGACCTAAAGTACGTGTGCCGTTTTCGTGTCAGGGACAAAGTCTGTGGCTGGCCCGACCGCTGGCTTACGGTCGCAGATATTCTGAAAGAGTACGGCGACCAAGGGGTTCGCGTAGATAAGAACCCGAAGCTGCTGATGCTGATGCAGGCTTTCCTGGACCAGCTGCGGGCAGGTGCCGTGCAAAGAATTAGCGGCGGCGTGCTGGTGCAGTGGCAGCCACCTGCGCCAGAACGAACCGAACCGGTGGTGGACAGCAAGCATTACCCGCTGCCGCCGGGGCCGCCGCAAGCGAGTCGGCAGTGACACGAAACCCCGCCGCGTGCCCCGACTACTGGGGCCCGTGGTTTGATCGCAACTGGTGCATTTTCCGCCGTGGCGCTCGTGCGGACGCGGGCCGGTTCTCGGTGGACGAAAACAAGGCCGGGAGTGACACGCTGCTCTTGCACAACCGGGACGTCTTGGACGCGCTCGCTAGTAATGTGAATAATTAATAAAAAAACAAAAGAAAGCAAGAGGCGGCTGTCGTGACGGGCTTATACCACCGGACCGGGGGCGAATTATTTTTGCTAGTTAGCAGAAAGATCAGATTTATTAGGTTTTTGTTTTAGGCCGGAAAGAAAGTTGGGGAGGGAAAGCTGTGCTACCCATCGCTTACGTCTTCTTCCACCTTCATGCCGTCTTGGTGCCAGTACGCAACCTCGGGCGTTGTTCTTCGGAACAGGCCAGGGACGCGGGTCGACTCCTGCTCTGCGGCCGGCTGCACTTGCGGCCAACGACGGGGCCAAAGCGTGGACCAAAACGCAGGGACCGACGCGGTGGTATGTGCGGACCCCCAAGTGGGGCTGAAAGCGCGGACCAAAGTGCGGGACGGG